>NW_026506517.1:0-34916 GCF_026875155.1 Cherax quadricarinatus
CAAGGCAGGTCAGAATGGGGTGCAGTATCAAGAAGGGGCCCGGGGGTAGTGGGTTCATGAACTAGGGCTGCCATGGTTAGGTTACTCCTTTGCTTTTTGTTTTTAAGAAAAAAAAAAAGAAGAAAAGAAAACAAAAATAAAAGAATAAAAAAAGGGGGGAGCGGGGAGGAATAGTTCCCAGGAGGAATGAAAGGGCCGGAAATCTCCCTCCTCGCCCAAGAGGACCTCAACACCGCTAGTAGCGCAGATGCAGCATGGAACCCGTGCCATACCCTACCCTTCATGCCAGTAAACCAGCAATCCGGGATAGCAACCTCACATCTGCCGAGCTACCTCGGTGGACAAAAGAGAGGGCGGCCAGATATCCGCCACAAAGCATACCTCCTTCGGCCACCACCCCCGGAATCCGAAAGGTGGCTTCCAGAGATACACCCGTCGCCCGAAAGACACCCAAAGCTACTCCGGGATACAGGAGAGGGATCAGGACATCCCCAGGCAATCCAGATTCCACGGCAAACTACGCCACCGCCAAGAACCTCAACGGAATGGGATGGACCCCGGTGTCCTTTCCCCTACCTAGGAACTAGCGTGCCTGTGGGAGAAATCCCAAAGGCCAAAAAGAGGAAGGGCAAAAGGGAGGGGTGGAGGAGGAGGAGGAGGAATGGAAAAAGGGGAGGATGGGGAGGATGGGATAGGGGAGGGGAGAATGGGGGGTAATTAGGTTCGGTCTGAGGAAGAAGACCGACAGGGCTAATTCCTCAGACCAAGAGCCTCTTCACCATGCCAAGGAGCCCCCCTTGAAGAGGTTTCTATGTATGTAATAAGTGCAATAATAAGTATGGATGTTTTGTATGGTGAGTAGGTTGAGTGTTTTGAATATTGGTGGAGTGTGCTGCCTGTAGTGAGAATTTGTTATCATTCTAACTGCAGCCTTTTGTTGGGTAATTAGTGGTCTGAGATGGTTAGTTGTTGTTGAGCCCCATGCACAAATTCCATAGGTGAGATAGGGGTAAATAAGAGAGTGATAAAGGGCCAGGAGGGCTGACTGGAACATAGTACCGTATCTTCGATAGTATGCCTACAGTCTTGGAAATTTTCTTAGAAATTTGTTGTATATGTGTATGAAATTTGAGTCTATTATCGAGGTGGATTCCTAAGAATTTTCCCTCTGTTAGCTTTGTGATAGGTGATCCTTTATCGTTATGTTAAGAGGTACATCTGTAGCTCTGCTACCAAACTGAATGAAGTAGGTTTTGTCAATGTTTAGTGTAAGTTTGTTAGTCCTCATCCAGGTAGATATTTTCTGTAATTCGGTGTTTACAGTATTGGCTAGCGTGACTGGGCTCGGGTGAGAGAAGACGTATGTGGTGTCATCTGCAAAAGTGTGGGTTTGAGTAATTGCGAAGCCCTTTGGTAGGTCATTTATGTATAGGAGAAAGAGAAGAGGGCCAAGGACACTTTCCCCGTGGGACACCAACTGTAATTGGTTGTGCGGAAGAGCTTGCCCCATTTGCGTACACATATTGGCTTCTGTTGCTGAGGTAAGACTTGAGGTAGTTGAGGGAGTGCCCTCTAATACCATAGTGTGACAGTTTTACGTGGAGCAAGTCATGGTCAACTGTATCAAAAGCTTTACGTAAGTCAATGAAGATCCCCAGTGGGACTTCTTTTTTCTCTATTGCAGTGTATATATGTTAAAGCATGTGTATAATAGCATCATTAGTATTTTTATTAGGCCTGAATCCAAATTGGCAGGGGTTGAGAATGTTATGGGAGATGAGGTAGGAGTAGATTCGTTTATGAATTAATTTTTCGAAGATTTTTGAGGGAGGGTGTAAATTGGATATTGGCCTATAGTTATTCAACTCTGTTTGGTCTCCTCCTTTATGGATCGGGGTGACCCTTGCTATTTTGGGAACTGTAGGGAAGGTGGAGGATTCAATGGATTTGTTAAAGAGTGTTGCAATGATTGGTGATAGTACTTGTGACGCTTTTTTGTATATAAAGGGTGGTAAGGTATTTAAATCTCCTGCCTTGTTTTTCAGTGCGTTGATAATAAGGGAGACTTCATATGGGTTAGTCGGAGCTAGGAACAGTGTATTCGGGTAGTTGCCAGTGAGGTAGTCATTTGGTGGGGTATCTGAGCTTGGGATATTATTGGCAAGGTTTTGACCTATAGTGGAAAAGAAATCATTGAGTCTGTTTGCTGTTTCTGTTGGTGGGAGTTGGGGTTCATCTGATTTTGCTAAGTGTGGATGTACTTAACAGGGAGTAAGTTTAGATCTATGAAGAGTGGGGGGGGTGTGTTGCCAGGGATGGGATTTAGTGATTATTCTTACTGCGGCTTTTTGTTGGGTTATTATTGGCTTTAGGTGTGTTGCTGCAGTTGAACCCCAAGCACAGATAGCATAGGTGAGGTATGGATATATAAGTGAATGGTATAGTGTGAGAAGGGCAGTTTGCGGCACGTAGTATCGTATCTTGGAGAGGATCCCAACCGTTTTGGATACTTTTTTGGTTATGTGTTGGATATGGGTGCTGAAGTTCAGGTTGTTGTCGAGGTATAGGCCTAGGAATTTGCCCTTATTATGCCTGGCAATTAGAGTGTTGTCGATCTTAATGTTAATTTGCTCATCTCCTGCTCTGCTACCAAACATAATGTAGTAGGTTTTGTCAGTGTTAAGCGTAAGTTTATTGGCTGTCATCCAAGTCGATATTTTGATCAGCTCCTCATTAACAATGGTGTTGAGGGTGGCAAGATTAGGGTGAGAGATGACATAAGTCGTGTCGTCAGCAAAGAGAATGGGGTTCAGTTGTTGAGATACGTTTGGAAGATAATTGATGCATATGAGGAAGAGCAGGGGACCAAGGACACTTCCCTGCGGAACTCCAGTATCAAGTGGCTGTGTTGTTGATGCTGTGTCTTTAATGGTGACATACTGATACCTATTAGTAAGGTAAGATTTGAAATATGCAAGCGCATGGCCTCTTATACCATAATGGTCAAGTTTGTGGAGTAGGATGCCGTGGTCTACTGTATCAAAAGCTTTTCTTAGGTCAATAAAAATTCCTAGTGGATATTCCATACTATTCAGTGCTAGCAAGAAACTGCTCATTCAACTATTAGAACTAGTTTGTAATTTGGTCATTTTTACACTGTTATCAATAAATTCCAATTAAAAAAAAAAGTCCAAAACACTGTAGGCATTTTGGCCTACAGTCAAGGACTGAGCCACAAGGGCATTGACCCCCAAAACACCCTACAGGTAGGTAGACTACAAGAACCATCTCTCTGTTCAGTGATGACGTCCCCAAGCTTCCTGCATAACACTTATCTTCTACTTTGAATCATCACTTGAACAGCCTTCTGGAATGAAATAAATTCATATCCTGAGGTACCACTGTATATCTACATGAGTGACACTAATCCTTCTAATGTTGATCTGTGTGACTGACAGTGAAAGGATTGAAGACTTTGTAGGCCCTGGGCACTGGTATAAAAATAAGGCTGATCCCTATTCTTCAGCATAATTTATTGCCTGACTTATTATTTAATGAGTGCACATGGAACATGTTATTTGTCTAATTGGAACTTTTGTAGACTATTTTAGTGAAATCTACCTACCTGGGGCCTCTAAGTAAATCAGAATGTTTGAGTTAAAAGTTTCCTTTTCTTGTTTTGGTGCTAGGTAAAAAAAAATTGCAGTCTAACTTCTTGTATGGCCTTGTAAGTTTTGTAGGCACTGTGTCTGTTGTGCCTAGCATAGCTGAGCATTGTTTTGTGTGTGTGCTAATTAGAGATCTGACTTTCAAGAACTGTGTGTGTGTGGACTGTGAAATGTATGAAGCTCATGTTAACTGTACATTCCAGACCAAGTCTCATGAGTAAATACTGAGTACTTTAGGTACTGTAGTTGTTCATATCCTTTTTGATATTTGTATTAGCAGTGCAAGATCTCTCTTAAATGATGAATATTCATCAGCTTGTTGGTATTGTATACCATTATTATAGTAGATCTTGAAATCCTAATTACAGTAGACCATCAATTAACACAAGATTTATTAAAAATTCATGTTAACCTGGTTGAAAAATTGCTGCCCTTTTTGGAAAACTGCATAATTATCATTTAATGCAGAGTAAATTTAGGGGAAAGTGTGGTGCATCACAGGCTTATTCCCCCTGTCTTGTGGTGAACTACAGGGTTAGCCCATTGTCTTATGGAGGGAGGCCTACTTAATCTACCCCAACTTCTCTTGCCTCGGTTCTCTTTGCATACAAATCCAATACCATACACGTCTGCATTAGTGAATTGGTTTTTACTCTTTTCTTCATCCCATCTTGTCTCTGGATAAAAACCATGGCACCCCAAGAGAAGTATGAATGATCTTGAAGTGCAAAGAAGCATAAGATGAAGTCTTGGGTTTTGAAGGGAAAAATTTAGATATTAGATAAGCTTAAGAATGGTGCATGTGTGATGGAGGCAGCACGAGTCTGTGGCCTGAATGAGGCATCAATTTGTACAGTTAATAAGAAAAATAGGCAAAGGTAGAACTTGTGCAATAAGTAATTCAGGTTGTGACCTGAAAATATGACAAGCAAGTTACAACAACTAAATAAGACAGAAAAAATACCAAGTGAGTGGATTGAGCAAAAACCAAGATAGGTGCACCACTTAATTTCATCTTAAGGAAAAAAGCCTTAGGGCACTATAAAATTTGTATATGACAAAGAAGGAAGGACGGCCCAAACAAGAGTGTGTGTTTAGTACAGGCTTGTTTCGTAAGTTCATATTGTGCAATCGGTTGCATAACATTAATTTTTTTGGTGCAAGTACTTTTGCTGACCTATAGGTAGTAGGTTGGTAGACAGCAACCACTCAGGGACGTACTACCGTTCTGATAAGTGAGTGTGAAACAGAAACCTGCAAGTGTTTTACATGATGGTAGGATTGATAGTCTCTCTCTTTTTTGTCTCATAAACACGCTGGATAACAGGTATATGTTGCTACTTCTATTTACACTTAGGTCAAACTACACAGGCTTGCACATGCATATACAGTGGACCCCAAATTATCGTAATTAATCCGTTCCTGAGAGAGTGACTAAACCCGAATCTGACGATTTCCAAATTCATTTTCCCCATAAGAAATAATGTAAATAAAATTAATCCGTTCCAGACACCAAAAAATATTAAAAATAAATAATTTTTTACATGAAATATACATTTACCTACACAGAAAACAATGAGACATGCAGAATAAAGCAATAAAATGACACTTAGCTTTATTGAAGACTTGTTGAGGAGTGATGTGACGGGAGGAGGGGAAAGGAGGGAGGTGTACTATTGTTTTGAAGGAGAATCCCCCTCCATAATGACTTCAGGTACCAAATCCTTTTCTGGGGTTACTTCTGTTCTTTGCTTTTTAATACCACTAGGACCAGCTTGAGAGTCACTGGACCCTGTAAAAAGTGGTGTTTCTTTAAAACTTCTCTAAAATAGGACACAACATTGTCATTGTACAAGTTGCCAACACGGCCTGCAACAGCTTTGTCAGTGTGATGTTCATCCATAAATATTTGCACCTCACTCCACTTTGCACAAATGCCCTTTACTTTAAAGAAGGCACCTTTCCCCTCCTCTCTTCTCCTCCTCTGAAGCAATTTCCTGAGCTGTGGTCTGTTGCTATTGCAGATGAAGGCCTTGTAGTCCTTAAGTGGTTAGCTCTTCATTGTGGTCCTCTTCCATTCTTCCACATCCTCGCCACTCGCAATCCAACCCATGGAAGTCCCCTATGCTACATTACTTTCCACAACTGCCATAGGCTCGTCAGGGCCAGCCCCAAACCTTTCAAAGTCCCTCTCTTGGACACATTCTGGCCATAATTTTCTCCAAGCAGAGTTCAGAGTCCTGGAAGTCACTCCCTTCCAAGCCATACCTATAAGGTTTATTTAGTGGAGGATACTGAAGTGATCTTTCCAAAACTCTCATAGGGTCAGTGAGTGTCTGAGGTCACATCAAAGCACCTTTGAAACATTGCTTTGGTGTACAGCTTTTTGAAGTTTGAAATGTTCTGCTGGTTCATGGGCTGGATGAGAGGAGTGGTATTAGTGGGAAAGAAATTCACTGTGATGAAATGAAACTCCTTCACCATTTGCTCTTCCAAGTCTGGAGGATGAGCAGGTGCATTGTCCTTACCCCAGGAGGCACTTGAGTTCCAATTTATTTTCCAGGAGGTATTTCTTCACACTGGGGCCAAACACTTCACTGAACCAATCAAGGAAAATGTTCTTCATGACCCATCCCTTACTGTTAGCCTTCTACATCACACAGTTTACTCTTAGTGACAGTTTTTCTTGAACCTCTGGGATTTTCAGGGTGATACACCAGTAAAGCCTTCACTTTGAAATCCCCACTAGCATTACTACAGAACATGAGAGTCAGCCTGTCTTTCATAGGCTTGTGTCCTGGGAGTGCCTTTTCCTCCTGCATGATGTAGGTCCTCTCTGGCATTTTCTTCCAAAAGAGGCCTGTTTCGTCACAATTGAACACTTGTTGGGGTTTGAATTGTTCAGCCCCTTATGTACTCATTGAATTCCTGAACATATTTTTTCAGCCACTTTTTGTCAGAACTTGCAGCCTCACCATGCCTTACCACACTGTGTATGCCACTACGCTTCTTAAATCTCTCAAACCAGCCTTTGCTGGCCTTCAATTCACTAACATCAGCACTAGGTCCAGGCATTTCCTTTTCAAGATCCACATGCAACTGCCTTGCCTTTTCACAAATTATCGACTGCATAACACTATCTCCTGATAATTGTTTCACATTGATCCACACCAACAACAGTCTCCACATCTTCCAGTATTTGCGATCTCTGTTTTGTAAGCATATTTGCGCCTTTCACAACAACAGCTTCCTTGATTTCCTTTTTCTTGGCCATGATACAAGCGATGGTTGTATGGGGTTTGTTATACAACCTGGCAATCTCTGCCAAACGTACTTCACTTTCATGTTTTGTAATGATGATGTCTTTCTTGAATTCTATAATGTTTCACACCTTCTTTACCAAAGGGCTGACACTAGAAGCTTTCTTTGGGCACATTGTGGCTTATTTAGCAGTTAAAAGCACTAAAAAGAATGGAATAATACATAATGTATTGTATGAACTCATAGGGTGATGGTTGCTGGCTGATAAACAATGGCACACTGGCTGTAAATGGTGTGTCGGGCCACTCGGGTCGCGTGGACATGTTCGGGACAAATGACCATTTCTGAGCTCAGTGACAATCACCGAGCCAGTACAGTGGTCCCTCGTTTTTCGTAATTAATCCGTTCCTGGAGCCGTTACTATAAACGAAATTTACGATTTACGAATCAATTTCCCATAAGAAATAATGTAAATACAATTAATCTGTTCCTGACACCCAGAAGTATTAAAACAAAAATTTTTTTACATGAAATATACATGTAGTACATAAACAATACAATGGGAAATGATGAATGAAACATTAACAGCATAACACTTACCTTTATTGGAGATTCTTCTTAGTGTATGGGAGACTGGAGCAGGAGAGAGAGAGTGGATTGTTTATAGTTAGGAAGGGGAATCCCCTTCCATCAACACCTCAGGTACCATTTGCTTTTCTGGGGTTGCTTCTCTTCTCTGTTTCTTAATGCCACTAGGACCACCTTGAGAGTCACTGGAGTCCTTCTCACAAAATAACTGTGGAGAGAGACTCTGTTTCCTGGCATTCTCTTCAACACTTCCCTAAAATGGCCCAAGACTTTGTCACTGTACATGTTGCCAACCTGGCTTGCAACAACCTTGTTAGGGTGATGTTTCTCCATAAAAGCTTTCCATCTTACCCACAATAGTAAAAATCTCTTTAATTTCTGAAGAAGGCACCTTCTTCCATCTCTCTTCCTCCTCCTCTGCAGCAAGATTCTGAGCTGCGATGTGTTGCTCTTCCTGCTGAAGCTCTTGCAGCTCCTCAGTGGTGAGCTCTTCATTGTGGTCTTCCACCAATTCTTCCACATCCTCCAAACTCACATCCAACCCCATGGAACTCCCCCAGTGCCACAATTGATTTTACAACAGACATAAGCTCATTAGGTCAGTCCCAAATGCTTCAAAATCCCTCTTGTCGACACAATCTGGCCACAATTTTTTCCAGGGAGAGTTCAAAGTCCTGGTAGTCACTCCCTCCCAAGCCATACCTATAAGGTTTATGCAATGGAGATGCTGAAGTGTTCTCTCCAAAATTCCCTTAGGGTCAAGTGAGTGTCTTGTGGTCACAGTCAAGCACCTGTGAAACATTGCTTTTGTGTAGAGCTTTTTAAAGTTTGCATAACCTGCTGGTCCATGGTTGGAGGAGAGGAGTGATATTCGGGGCAAGAACTTTACTGTGATGAACCCAAACTCCTCGAAAATATTGGTCATCCAAGTTTGGAGGATGAGCAGGTGCATTGTCCATTACTAGCAGGCACTTGAGATCCAATTTCTTTTCCAGGAGATACTCATTCACACTAGGGCCAAACACTTCTTGAGCCACTCGACGAAAATTTCCCTCGTGACCATGCCTTACTATTAGATTTCCAAAACACACACAATTTACTCTTCATAACATTGTTTTTCCTGAACACACTTGGGATTTTCAGAATGGTACACTAGTAATGGCTTCACTTTGAAATCCCCACTAGCATTAGCACAGAACATTAGCATCAGCCATAGGCTTGTGGCCTGGCATTGCCTTTTCCTCTTGTGTAATGAAGGTCCTCTTTGGCATTTTTCTTCCAAAAGAGGCCTGTTTCGTCACAATTGAACACTCGTTCAGGTTTCAGTCCTTCAGCCTCTATGTACTCCTGGAATTCATGCACATATTTTTCAGCCGCCTTGTGGTCCAAACTGGCAGCCTCACCATGCCTTACCACACTGTGTATGCCAGTATGGTTCTTTAACCCTTTCAGGGTCCGTCCCGTAGATCTACGGCTTTACTTTCCCAGTGTCCAAACCGTAGATCTACGTCATGAGCTCAGCTCACTCTGATAAACTGTGAGTGGTAAATTTGGGCCTAATATGAGAGAATACATCTATGTGGTATGTGTGCACCACATAAAACAAATCCTGCAGCACACTGTGTAATAATGAGAGGAAAAAAACTGAGACCGTGATTTTCGATTAAAACAGCGACTTTGCAGTGTTTTTTCGTATGTTTTTTTATAGTTGTATTTGTGATTTCTTGGTCTCATTTGATAGAATGGAAGACATATTACAGAAATAGAGATAATTTTGATTGGTTTTAGCACTGGAAATGGCTTGAAACTGAGCTCAAAGTGGCGGAAATGTTAAATTTTTGCCGATGTTCAAGAGTAAACAAACGACCTCACACGTCTAATACACGCCAGCTGGTGGGTCTAATATACATTCATAAATGTGGTGATGATATTTATACAATTATTACAATATTGCATAACAGTAAATCTTCTATTTTTTGGTGTGAATAAAAATTCATTGTGAATAAAAAAAAAATGGAATTTATTTGTAAAGCCTCAAAACGTAACCAATGAACAGAGGAAATGTTAGTTTAGTGCCAGGAATACCTACATTGTTTATTCTGGATCCTATTTTGAAATTGGAATATTTTGAACTTTGTATTAAATTGGCCAAATTTACCAATTTCCGGTCACTTTATTTTGTAGTTGAAACAGTTGACTTGGCGATTTCTTGTGCTCAATCGATAGAAAAAGAAAGTAATTCTAGTGAAATACTGTAGCTAAGAATATTGGTCGACTGGAATAATGTAAGTGGCCTAAAATGGGAGTCAAAGTTGGAAAAATCGCCGATTCGTAAATATCGCTGACACATCAAAATTCATGAGAGCATAATTTCGTCAATTTCCCATGAAATTTCATACTTTTTGTTTTATTACATTCACAAAAAGATTCTCTACCATTTCATAAGAAAAAAATAAAAAATTTTTTTTTTTTAAATTCTTGGACACTGGGGCACCACTTCAGATTTTGGCCTTGGACCCTGAAAGGGTTAAATCTCTCAAACCAGCCTTTGCTGGCCTTAAATTCACTCACATCATCACTATTTGCAGGCAATTTCTTTACCAAATCTTCATGCAACTGCTTAGCCTTTTCACAAATAATCAAAGTCACAAAGAGTATCTCCTGCTAATTGTTTTCTTATTTATCCACACCAATAATAACTTCTCAACTCTTTCCAGTACTGGTGATCTCATTTTTTTCAGCGTAGCTACTTTCCTTTGCAACAACAACGTCCTTTATTTTCCTTTTTCTTGGCCACTATGGAACATAAGGTTGTGTAGGGTTTCTTATACATCCTGGACAGTTCGGCCACACTTGTACCACTTTCATATTGTTCAATGATGGTTTTCTTAAATTCAATCATATTTCTCACCTTCTTAACCACAGGCTTGGCACTAGGAGCTTCTTTGGAGCCATGGTAACTTATTTAGTACTTCCAAGCACTAAAATAAATGGAATATTATGAAATATTTTTCGCTGGAGCACGTAGGGGACCTTCGTCACGGAAACAATCCCAGACTGGCTGCCGCCCGGCTCACACCATGGGTACGCGCCCCCGGAGAACTACGACTCCGAGTCAACCTATGAAAAGAAAAAGTCCATGTTTATACAAAATCCCCCTATGTTTGGGCGAAATTTACGTTTCCCGGGGGAACTAAAAAAAAGCGGGGACCAGTATTTTGACAAAAAAACATTACTATTTCAAGTATTACAAAATCCGTGATTATGAAATCCGGGGGTCTACAAAAAAAAAATGTATCCCCCCAAAGGGGGGGCTCCTTGTCATGGTGAAGGGGCTTTCGTCTGAGGAATTAAAATGTGGTCTCCTTCCCAGCCCGAACCTAATTCCCCCAATCCCCCCTTCCCTACCCATCCCCCCTTTTCCTTTTCCCCCCCATCCCTCCCTTATTACCTTCCTCTTTTTGGCCTTTGGGTTTTTTTTTCCCCACAGGTGCACTATTTTCCTAGGTGGGGGAAAGGATACCGGGGGTCCACCCCATTCCATTGAGGTTTTTGGCGTGCATATTTCCCGTGGAATGGGGATCGCCGGGGGATGCCCAATCCCTCCGGTATCCTGGGGGTGGTTTGGTGTTTTTCGGGGGGACGGGTGTATCTCGAAGCCCCCTTTCGGTTTCCCGGGGGGTGGGGGCCCAAAGGAGGTATGCTTTTGGGGGATACGGGCTGCCTTCTCTTTTGTCCACCGGGGTAGCTCGGCAGATGTGGGGTTTGCTATCCCGATTGCTGGTTTAGGGCATAAAGTAGGGTATGGCAGGGGTTTTCCATGCTGCATCTGCCACTTGGGGTCTGAGGTCCTCTTGGGCACAGAGGGAGATTTCCATCCTTTCTTTCCCCCTTTAGGAACTACCCCTCCCCGGTCCCCCATTTTTTTTATTCTTTTTATTTTTATTTTCTTCCTTTTTTTTTCTTAAAAACAAAAAGAAAAGAAAAAAACCAACCAGGATTTTCCCAACCAGCCCCCCGCTCCCCGGGCCCCTTTCTTGTTACCGCACCCCGTTTGCCCCGGGCCTCGTCTTTTGACCACTCTTTGGACATCCTAAGGCCCCGTACCTCTTGTGGTGCTGTTTCGTCACCCCTTCAGGTCCCGGGGGTTTCGACTGACCCCTTAAATTTTTTCTGACCTTTCGCTCTCCTTTGACATGTTTCCCGGCCTTCCCCTATGGGCAGCAATTTTTGAATTGCCAGCCTTCCCACGCGGCCCAAACTCTTGTCCCACTTCCTAAACGCCAATGACAATCTCCTGATGATTTTTATTTTCCCTTCCTTTACTCGGAAAAGACCGCCCGTCATCACTCCCTCTCCACACCATTTTTTTGGACCACACAATGGCAAAATTTCTTTATTTTAAACCACTTTTTCTATCCCTATCTTTCCGACCATAGTTTTTGGGCAAAGCGTCCTATCCCCATGTTGGTAGAGATTTTTCTTTTCAGCTCTCAAGAGCGGTCGGCATCTCACAGTCCAGAATTCTACCCAAGCTCATGATCTTCTCTTCTTTACATATCGATACTATTCTTATCACATTGAAAAACATCATTCCCCCAAATTTGTATTGGTACTGTTATTCTGCCCCTACCATAGCCAAAGAATTTCCAGACATGTGGCAATGAATTTTTTGAACCTGAAACCCCAAAATCTCCCAATTTCAAGGGAACACTTATGTTCTTCCCCGCCCCGCAGGCGAAGACGTTACCCTTGCAAAAGTGGGTGTTTTAACTTTTTTACAGCCGTGAATTCCCCTCCTCTGTTTTTGTGCGGACATGGTTACAATTGGGAAGGTGATCCTTAACCGCAAAATGGGAGGGAAATTTATGGCGATTGGCCACCCAGCAAAATATTGCAATCATAGCTGCTATGGGGAGTTTCTCTCCCCCTCCAAGGGAACTACCCCGTTTTTCTTATTCTCGTTTTCAAAATTCCCCCCCCTTTTGGGGGCCCATCTTCTGCAGCCCCCCTCGCAGTTGCCATCCCCTAGTCACTCCTGTATCTAATTCTTTTGCTGTCCTGGGGGCGACGTCCTACTTCAAACCCATCTGTCCTCATTTTTCGGTTTTCCACACAACCCCGGATCGACAAGACCTCGTCGACACCTCCCTCGTCCCTCTACTTTCAGAGGTCCAACAAATCTCCCTTTTAAACCCCTCATTCCCTTCATCCACCTCCCCATTTTACCTTCCCAGTCTCTGTCCTGGGTCTTCCCCCCTTCACTGGCTTCGTTACAAGTTGGGGCTCCCCCTCCACTACTGGCCTTCCTCCCCGTCCCCCCCAAGTTCCTTTCTTCTGCCACCTCCCCGGTTTCCCGCCTTTCTGTCCCCCTCCCACTTCCCCCAGCTTCTCCACCCTTTTGCCCCCCCCCACCATGGTACTTTCCCTTTCATTTTCCCCTTTTCTCAAACTCCCCCTCCTTCCATCTCTAATATTGTCTCCCCTACCGTCTCTGAATCCGAAACACTTTTAAACAATCTCTGAAAATTTTTGCTGAGACCAAACCCTCAAGGACACTGACCACCCTTGTTCCTTCCTTTCCCCTTCTCCATCTGGGCAATCCCTTTTTCACATGCACCGTTCCTTCGGTTGAACATTTTCCTTTGACAGCATGTGGACTTTTTTAACCCCCCTTCCTAGGACCCTTACCTCGGCTTCAGGATCTTTATCTTTTCCAATCATGCCCCTTTTACAGTGGGAAAATAGCGGCCTCGGGGAATCGGGGTGAGCTTCAAATGGCTCCCCGCTTTTCCCCCGTTGGTGTTTTGCTTAAGGAACTAAATTACACTCTTTATCAAATTAAACTCAGGTATAAATTTATTGTATTTTCAAACCTTTTCCTGAGGGACCTTTAAAGAAAGTGCCCTTCTTCGCATGATATTCCATAATTCCACTTTTGTTTGTACTTCGCTGCATTCACAGCAGCCCCTACCCCCCTTTCATAGGGGGTTACACTTGTTCTTTGTATCTCTTCCTTCTCGACATTATCTATCCGGACATTGCCTTTCTTGTTTCGTCATTTCGCCAAAACTTCTGTTACTTGCGATTTTTAATGCCCATCATCATTTCCTCTGGGATGGGGGTTCTCCGGTGGCCTTACACAGTTACGTGTCTGTACTTGGCATTACTCACCCCCTTCATGTTGTTAATAAAAGGTACTACACACAGTTTAGATCCTCGGATCTATGCTCTCTCTGTTGCATCGATCTCTCAGTTGCTCTTCCTCCACCGCAATTGATCTTTACACCTGGTCTGTTCTCCCGGCATGTTCATGAACAGCGCATCATTTCCTCAATAGTTCTTTCATTCCCCTTCTTAGTCACCACCTCTTTCGTATCCGCCACGCTGGAACCAATTTGATCAGGCAAAATTGTTCCTGTACTGCACCAAAACCTAACTGTTGTTAGTTGTGTGTCGCCTTCTTCGTCCTCTTTGATGAGCCTGTTAACCTCTTCTCGCACGTCAGTTGATTAACCGCAGACTTCTTCATTCTATACCCCAAAAAGACGTTCGGGTAGGACATTCTCAGAAATGAGTGCCTTGTGGTGGTCTCCTGCTTGTGCTCATGCTAGTACGTTTGAAACGTTGCTGGTAGGGCAGGTCTCCGTACGATAGATACACGAGAGCACTCTTGATTTTATGCAGAAGCGTCCTGCGATTCGCTCGCCGTGTCATCATGTGACGCTAAACGCACTTCCTGGCGAGAGATTGTCTCCACATCACCGTGCTGCTTCCTTCTATGAGTGCAGTCTGGAAAAAGTACGAGAAATGAGTGGTAAATATTCTTTCTGACCCGGCTACTGTTCTGACGGTGAGCTTGCCGGTGTTGATATAGCAAACCACACTAGATGTTGCCAATGGAAATTGGTAATCATCTGGATCCATATTTTCTCAGGGGCTCCATCATATGCCCCTCGTTTCTTTTGCTCTAAGTCTGCCAGAGGTAGCACCTTGGGACTTTTTTCTTCTCTCAGAGAAGAACAGTATAATGTGCCTTTTACACTTCGGAACTGGAGGCAACACTCTCAGCTTGCGATCATCGGCAGCCTGGGCCTGACAGAACTTTCATATTCGTATGCTAGAAACATTTACATCAGTCAGAACTTGCAGTTCCTATTACACCTTTTCAATCTTTATGGGTCACATGGAGCTTTCCACAGGCTGTGGGAAATCTGCCATTGTTCTTCCCTTTTCCGCAAACCGGTACTACGGGACATGAAACCCTCACACTATCGTCCCTCCATTGCTCTTACCAGTGCATGTTTGCAAAAGTTAGTTTTCGGATATGCCTGGTAATGTAAATAGGACGTTTAGTTGTGTATTTAGAAGAGACACAACAGTCTCCTCACTCGTTAATATGGCTTTTGTAAGGGCCCGTTCTACCATAACCCCATTACTATGCTTGGATACGTATGTTCATAATGCTTTGCGAATATTACCACTATGTTATTGCCATATTTTTTTGGACCGTGAGATGGCTATGACACAACTTTGGAGTGTATAATATTTTGGCCCAAGCACATACCTTAGGCACTACCGAAGGCAATCTTACCATCCTTCCTTAAAGAACTTTTTAACTGGCAGGACATTTCTGTGTTAGCGGTTAATAATGGTGCTCTCCCAGACTTTATCCAAGCTGGAAGATGTCCCCAGGAGGATGTGTTCTGAGCACAACACTTTTTCTTCCATTGCTCTAAATTAGAATTTCGGCCTTAGATCTTCCATCCATATTTTGGTCATCACTCTGTGTTGATGACTTCGCTATTGCTTGATAGAGGTGGCTGACTGTCACCTCATTCAGTTATCTCCAGGCAGATGCAGGTGGACAATGTTGTTCCTATTGGCCAACCACAACATGGGTTTAAATTTTCCTAGTACCAAAACTCGCCAAATTATCTTCACTAGACGTCTCTGTCATCGCCGATCATCATTTGTACCTTCATGGATCCCGTATCCCTGAACGTGATAGTCATGTTTTCTAGGCCTACTTCTTTTGACGTAGGGTACTCCTGGAAACTCACATTTGCCTCTCTGAAGGCAACTTGTCACAGCGCCCGGCTGAACCTTATTAAAACCCTTGCTCATCTTTCATGGCGGAGATGTTCGTAGAACTCTCATTCACCTACATTCCACCCTCATTTTATCGAAACTTTGTTATGGTGACATTATCTTTTCAGACAGGCCTCTCCTGCTATCTCTCTTGCTTAACCCCATTCATCACCAAAGGATTACGTTTATGCACTTGGTGCTTTTCGCTCTTCCCCTGTTGAGAGCCTTTATGCAGAAGCGAACGTTCCATCCTTATCCCGATCGCCGTGAGCCCATTGCCTTCGCTACTTTGTCCAATGTCCATGGTCTCCGTATTCTCCTTCACATTTTTATAGAATGGTCACCGAATATTAGTAGACATTCATTATTTGTTCGCTGCCCCTTTTTGCTTTGTCCTTCTCTCTTCGCCTACATTTGTTCTTGTCTTCTCTTCAGTTACCACCTTTTCTATGTTCATGTAGGCTTCCTCACTTTTCCCTACCCATGGGAAGTTTCCTGCTTTGTTCGAGTCAGTTTCTTTATCACTCCCTCTGCTTTGAAAGCCCAATGTCTCTGTAGCTTCCCGCTCTCTTTTTCTTGACCACATTACACTTCATTTCTCATGCCCATTGCAGTTGTACAACGATGGATATAAGTCTTCTGATGTGTAGGATTCGACGCAGTGGCTTCCGGACAGCGGTCGTACAGAGGACATTTTACTATCTTTGGCTCGTACTTTTACTGCTGAATTGTATGCCATTCTATGCAGCACTATCCGTTATTGCATCTATGCTGTGTCACTCATTTGTGGTTGTCCTCAGACTCCTTTAGTTCTTTCAGGCTATACAGAATATGATACACCTCACCCCTTTGTCTCTCCTTATCCAACTTTGGCTACGCCGCATCTTTACTAAGCATAAAGATATTGCTTTTTGTTGGTGCCCTGGTCCATGTTGAACGTACAGGGCAATGAACTAGGCAGACACTGCTGCGCGTGTCATGCAGTACATGAGATCTACAAGTTCATATAGAGGGTTCCTTTTTACGGGGAATTATTTTGCTGCATTAGCTACCCACCTTCACACATCTCGTGTCGGCAATAATCTTTGTCTAATTGTCGCTGTAACAAACTTTCAATTATAAACGAGTTATAGGTTACTGGCCTTCTTCTTGTCACCAGGTCAAGGTTGGGAGACTACTCTTCCCATCTTCGCAATTGGCCATACTCGTCTCTTACTCATGGATATCTCATGGAGAGGCAGCCCTGCTCACTCTCCTGTGAGAAATTGGTCAGGGTCTTATCGTGTCAGCCACTTTATAAGACTGCCCACTTTATCAACGGAGCACACAGAATTATTACCTCAACGTCATCTTCGCTCCTTACTTTTTCTTTTACCTTCCCTTCTCGCTGATGGGAACCCACCTTTCATCCAGACTCTTCTCTCATTGACTTTTGACAAGTCAACTGACTTACTAAACAAACTCTGAGATGATACATTCAGCAATTTCTGACTTATCTCTTGCTGCCCTCTGACCTCCGCCACTATCCCTGCCCGCTGTTTTCTGAACACTAGACTGATTATCCTCACTCCCTTCTGCCGCCCAATTATCCCTCGCTTCCTTCCCTACCTGCAGCGCTGTATAGCCCTGTGTGCCTTAGCGCTCTTTTTCGATATAATAATACTAATTAATGCTACACTCTAATTGCTTTCACTCTTAATGCTACACTTTCGCCACTGCTGCTACATGTTGTTGCCATGCTGCTAATGTTGGTCTGCCAATGCTACTTTGCATGTTGTCATCTGCCACTGCTGCTTGTATGTTGTCTGCAACTGCTGCTTCATGTTGTCTGCCACTGCTGTTTCATGTTGTCTGCCACTGCTATGCTGTCATGTTGTCTGCCACTGCTGCTTCTGTTGTCTGCCACTGCTGCTTCATTGTTGTCTGCCACTGCGTTTCATGTTGTTGCACTGCTGCTTCATGTTGTCTGCCGCCTGCTGCCTTATGTTTGTCTGCCACTGAGCTTCATGTTGTCTGCCACTGACTGCCTTTCATGTGTCTGCACTGCTGTTTCATGTTGTCTGTCACTGCTGCTTCATGTTGTCTGCCACTGCTGTTTACATGTTGTCTGCCAATCTAGCTACTTACTTGTTGTCTGTCAACTGCTGCTTCCATGCTGTCTGCCACGGCTGCTTCAGTGTTGTCTTGCCACTGCTCTACTCAATGTTGTATGCCACTGCTACCTCATGTTGTCTGTACTGCTCTGCTTCATGTTGTCTGCCACACTGCTGCTTTCATGTTGTCAGGCCATGCTTGCTTCTTGTGTCTTGCCACTGCTAACCTCATGTTGTCTGCCACTGCCACCTCATGTCTGTCTGCCACTGCTGCTTATGTTGTCTGTCTGCTGCTGCATGTTGTCCTGCCACCTGCTGCTTCATGTTGTCTGCCATAATACTCATGGTTCTGCCAATGCTGCTTCATGTTGTCTGCCATGCCTACCTCATGTTGTCTGCCACTGACTGCTTCATGTTGTCTGGCCACTGCATAGCTTCATTGTATGTTGCACTGCTGCTTTCATGTTGTCTGCCAATGACTCCTTCATGGTGTCTGCCACTGACTGCTTCATGTTGTCTGCCACTGCTGCTTCAGTTGTCTGCCACAGCTGCTTAATGTTGTCTGCACCTGCTGCGATTTTTTTCAGTGATGTCGCCACTTGTGCTCATGTTGTCTGCCACTGCTACCCTAATTGTTGTCTGGCCACTGACTGCTTTCTGCTGTCTGCCACTGCTGCTTCATGTTGTCTGCCACTGCTAACTATCATGTTGTTCTTGCCACTGCTGCTTCATGTTGTTGCCAAACTGCTACCATCATGATGTCTGCCACTGCTGGTTCAGTTTCTTGTCTGCCTCTATTACCTCTTATGTCTATCCACTGATTGCTTCATGTTGTCTGACCACTGCTGTTCATGCTGTCTGCCCACTGCTGTGCCTTCATGGTGTCTGCCACTGCTGCTTCATGTTGTCTGCCCACTGCTGCTTCATGTTGTCTGCCACTGCTGGCTTCATGTTGTCTGCCACTGCTGTTCATGTTGTCTGCTCCACTTGCTGCTTCATGTTGTTGCACTGCTGCTTCATGTTGTCTGCACTGCTACTTATGTTGGACTGCCTCTAAATGCTGCTTCATGTTGTCTGCCACTGCTACGTAATGTTGGTCTGCTCCTACTGTGCTTCATGTTGTCTGCAACGCTGCTTCATGTTGTCTGGCCACTGCTACTTAGTTGTCTGCCACTGCTGCTTCATGTTTTCTGCCACTGCTGCTTCATGTTGTCTGCACTGCTGCTTCAGGTTGTCTGCCACTGCTCTTCAATGTTGTCTGCCTACTGCTGCTTCATGTTGTCTGACACTGCTGCTTCATGTTGTCTACCACTGGCTTGCTTCATGTTGTCTGCCCTTGCTGCTTTAATGTTGTCTGCACTGCTGCTTCATGTTATCTGCCATGCTGCTTCATGTTGTCTGCAACTGCTGCTTCATGCTGTCTGCCACTGCTGTTTTCATGTTGTCTTTGCCACTGCTGCTTCATGTTGTCTGCCAACTGCTACCTGTATTGATTGTCTGCCACTGCTGCTCATGTTGTCTGCACACTGCTAATCCATGATGTCTGCCACTGGCTGCTTCATGTTGTGACACTGCTGATTCATGTTGATCTGCCAATGCTGCTTCATGGATGTCCGCCACTGACTACCTCATGTTGTCTGCCACTGTGCTTTCTCATGATGGTCTGACACTGCCTGACCTCATGTTGTCTGCCACTCGCTACCTCTTGTTGTCTGCCCACTGCTTGGCTTCATGATGTCTGCACTGCGTAGTCCTCAATGTTGTCTGCACTGCTGCCTTCTTGTTGTTTGCCACATGCCCTGCTTCATGTTGTCTGCCACTGTGCTTCATGATGTCTGCCACTTGCTACCTCATGATGTCTTCCACTGATGTCTGCCAAAGGAATCAAAATTTCTGCTATTTTGGCTAAATTTCAAGGTACTTTTCATCAATGAAGCCAATTCAAACATGTTTTTTTTTTATTGTAGATCTTCCATTATATCACATCAGATAAGTAAAACGCAGAATACAACCATTAAAACCATCGAAATATACCGCTAAGAGGAGGCTAATGGCTGAGAAGTGAAAACCTCCGTTATTATGGTCTAATTTCTTTCATTTTTGTGTGTACGTTAAGACGCATCTTTTCATCATACTTTGCCATCCGAGTTTCAATAGATATTCACAACAAACAACTGGGAGATCCAATTACTTAGATCAAGAGCAAGAGCCCCTCCTCACAGTGTCAATTGAACCTCCCTTGGGCCCAATCGCCATCTGGAAAGTATTGCTCGCAATCTGGAAAAAAGGGAGAAAAAAGGGAAAAGAAGCAAAAAATCGAAATAAGACTTACCGAGCAGCTGCAATTTCTGAAAAAGAAAACGCATGGTGGATGCACTCGTAAGTAGAGGTTCCACTGTATACTCGAAAACATTTCTAGCGGCTTGAAATCGCATGCAGGAGGAACGTGTAGGCCCACATGCTGTATAGAGAATGGGTCTGTGTGGATCAGTGTGTGCAATATAAACAAAAATCCTGCAGCACCTCGTCAACCATATCCCCCCCAACACGAACTCCAACCATGTTTTTGGATTAAAATACTGACTTTTGAGGTGTATTTTCATATTGTATTTTTATGGTTGCATTCGTTGTTTTCTTGGTCTCATTCATTGAGTGCGAATAACCATATTATGGAAATACAGTTAGAAGTAATTTGATTGGGTTTTATTATACTCTGAAAAGGGATCTTGAAATGGAGTTCAAAGTGGCAGAAATGTTCGATTTTTGCGATGTTCAATAATAAACATATGACTGGGTCTTTGTCCAATAAATGTCCAGCTTGCCATTCTAATTTGCAACAGTCATGAATGACGTTGACGTTATTTATACAATTATTACAATATTGCAGTCAGTTCTGCTAAACATATAATGCTTTCTATTTTTTGTGTGAATAAAAAATCAAAATAGAAAGCAAGAGTATTATAACAGGGGCCTGATGACGTGACTATGAACAGAGAAAAATGTTATTTAGTAGTGCAGCGAATGTCGGATTTGTTCATTATGGACCCTATTTTGAAATTGACGTATTTTTTAAATTGCATGAAATTGGCCAAATTGCAATTTCTGAACACTTTACTTGGGTAGATTGAAATTGGTAACATGGGCGGTTTCTTGTACTCAGTCAGATTAGGAACAAATGGAGTTTTTCTAAAGAAATTGCTATGGGCGTTTGTCAACTGGAAACAGTGGAAATTGACTGAAAAAAGGCTCAAAGGGGCGAAATATGCGTTGTGTAAATGTTGCTGAGGTCGATAACTTCGACGAGAGCATAATTCCAATGTGTTTTCCATCAAATTTGTACTTTGTCGTCATTTATCATCAGGAAAAGATAGACTCTATCTTAAGAATTTTTTTTTTTTTTTAAATATTATTGCGGACACCAGAGGACCACTTTCAGGATTTGGGGTTGTGGACGTCAGAGGCGTTAGGATGAAATTGTCGAGAGCAATGGAAAGACTGTCACATCACATCATGTCACCAGTTGTTTCACACCCACAGCAGCGAGGAAGCAGTGAGTGTATGTAAAGAAACTGTAGATAGACATGAGAGCGTGTGGTTGTGAGTAGGAGATGAGAAGAGAGGGTGGTTGGTATGTGGCTGCTGCCAACCCTACACATTTGTACAACCACAGTTGTGTAAGTGAATAGTGAGTGGTGAGAATGAGAATGAAGAGGGTGGTGAAACAGGGGAAGAGAGTGGAAAAACTGAGGGACTCGTCTGAGTGTTGTACTTTGTTTTATATTTCCACTGGTTTTCTTGGAAATATTCAAGAGTTTCAAACACTCAAGTTAAATGTTTTCGTAAGGTCATTTCTTTCATAAATTTGGAATTATGTCACAGGATATATTTTTTTTAATGTCCAGAATCATTTATCAAAACAGTTATAATGTAACTTTAATGTATTTCATTGCAGTGAAATTTGTATTTATCTTGTGCAAAATAGTAAATGAAGGCACAAGTTGCAGTACACACGACATCGTTAATACAGCAGGCTATAGGTTCAAGCCACCGCTGTTAAAGCAAAGCACAGCCTTTTTTTCACTTGCCATTGACTAATAAAAACCAAAATAAAATTGTCTACATTAGTCAAATATTAAGTGTGCATTACCACTAGGCCTAAAAATTATGCAGAAGTAAAAATAATAAAAAAAAAAATGCTACAGTACTGTATTGCTAACCTTAATTGAAAAGCACCATGTTAGTGAAACAGTCTAAAGTGAAGCACCGTATTAGAGAGGTATGCCTGTATTATGCAATTCTTTATTGCCAACACTTTGCCCATGCAGTGGGTGAGGTGTTCTATCGTGTCAGTATTTTATACCATTCTCTCCATCTTCTGCAAATATTGAAAGACAGAGTACTGTATTTTTATGATCCAGAGTAAACCTGTAGACATTACAGATGGTTCAGCTGGCTGCCTTGGCTCGCTTAATGTGTATTTGGTTTACTCCATTATTTGTTTATAATAAGTAAAATTATAAGTGTAGCAATATAGAAGTACCTCCTTGCCATACAGCACTGAATGAACCATGCAGGTTTTAATGCTTTTTATGATAACACAATAGTCTTCCTCATATAGGGATCCGGTAGATGTTCTTGTTTATAGACAGCAGTATGACATGTAGTAATGGCAACATCTGCAAACAAATTCTCTGTGCCTGACAGCGAGCATTCTTGCATTCTTTTTCCTTACTCTTACCTCTTCCTCCTCAAATATGAAGTGTCTTGGTACATTGTATGTAAGGCTTCTTGCTCTATTGACATTTCACATACTTGACTGACTTTGAATAAGAGCTGTTTACTATATACCCTTGTGAAGGCTTACTCAGCCCTGTAACAACTTCAGACAGTATTACCAAGGCTGGCTCCTCCTCAGGAAAATTAGTGAATAGAAAAAGAAATAATAACAGACAAACATAAACACTTTATTATATAGAAAATAGAAAATATAAAACACTTAAATATGAAATATTAATCCTACATTAAAGAAAATGAAAAATGAAAAATATAAATGATAACTGAATTCAACGCTAATATGTATATGGGTGTCTGGTGTTGGTGACACTGTTGTGGAAATCGTAGCCGTTGCTGAGATTGGGGGGCGGGGTCGCAGGTGTTGGTAACCACACTCCCCGGCTTGTTCTTCACGATTAACGCCTAGTGTGTAGTTCCAATGACGGAAAGCAGGTTCTTTACCGTGCAATGATGTGGGGTTACGTCCTGCAATTTCATACAAGGTGCACTAGGTAATTAGATCCAAAATGGAAGGTCTCAGGACGTTAGTCATCTCCTGTTTTCTGTTTGATTGACAAGTAGAGCCTCTACTGTCATTCAAGGGAAGAAGATTAGACGGTTACCACTGCTTAAATAATCACTACTCTCCATGGCAGTGTACAATACTCAAAAGAGTGGTGATTATATCAACAGTGTCACCTAGAGCAAGACTGAAAGGACTAAAGTTTATTATTGGTCTCAAAAGTGAAGCTTTTAACCAATAAATCCCAATCTAGAATACAGGCAGGCATGTACTTACAGTAGTGTTGGGGAGCTGTGAGTCGATTGTATTTACTGTTTGACCAGAGCCCCACAAGAGTCACCTTTCGGGGGGGGGGGGAAGAGGGAGGGAAAGGGTTAGCGGGAGCTAGACTGACCCTACATTAACAAGCAGCGGCAGTCAAACTATCACTTTCAGGGAGGGGGAGAAAAAAGGCCGGTCACTGAAAAATGGGGAGCGAGCTTGACTTACCCTACCTTAACTAGTAGCCGCAATGAGAACTTGTTACTATGATTGCTACTCACTATATATGAAACTTTTCCCTCACACCTCCCCCATACCAAGACTTATAGTCCAGGAGTATAAGAAGAATAGGCGAGGGGAAAAAGTCTCTAACCTGGAAGTAGCGTAAGGGCAACCAAATCTTCTACTGGTACTGTCACGTCTTAACCAGTCAGAGAAATAATTGGATGAACCATTGATATAACATGATGGAATATTAAAAAGCACTGGAGTGCCAATGTCTACCTCAAGAGGCGACTCGTTTGGTTCCCTTATAAGTTTCTAGGTATTCAAGGTTTGTGGTTCCATTTCTAAAAATCGAATCTTTTCCCAGCAATGACTAAATTTAAGTTTGGAGATACCCTCACACAAGGGCTAACTAAACATTCCTTTTCTATTGTGGTTATCTTGCAGAAGGAGTTTCCCGGTTAGAAGGCATATAGGGTAAGGGCTAGAGTACCATCATGGTATTGTAGTATCACTGCCACCTAAGCCAGTATTGGAGGCAGTTCAAGTTCTCAAACAATGTTTTATTAATATTTGGATCTTAAGTATAGGGTCTTTTGAAAAGATACTTTTAATCTCATTAAAAACTTTTTCGAGCTAGTCGGTGAAAGTTCAAGAGGTTCTTCACAGACTTTTTTTAAGGAAGTCAGATAAGATGCCTGTATGATCAGTAAGGTTCGGGATAATAAACCGTGCATAAATGTACAGAACCAAGAAAGCTTCGCATGTGAGCTTCTTGAGTTTTGGGGAAAGGGGAATTTATATTCTAATAAAGCTTTGATCTTACTTGTGGGAGTGGCTGCCAGAGAGTTATTAGAAAGTGTATCAGGTCCAAGATATCTAATCTTATGTTATACCCAAGGTAGGCATTTCTTCGGCTTGGCAGTGAGGCCATGTGAGCGTAACCTAAGCAAACTGATGTTAATGTTTGTTATGTTCGCCCACGTAGATGTCATTCGTAAATGTTATCAAATGGGTTTGTAATCTTCTGTTACGAACTTGGGGCTGTAAGTTATTTATCACCCAAGACCTTTTCTCATCAGTCTCACGTAGGTAGCACAGGAGTTACCAACCGAAGGGCATAGTTCTATAGCTGCATCAGTACTTGGTAGTGTAGGAAAAGCGGTGTTGTACTGCTTAGAAGAAAGGATTTAACATTACTTGATGATATGCTAGCGCAATATCAATCTCTGAAAAGATAGGAGCACTTAAAATTTGTGTAGATCGCTATCTATTAAGGGCACAGTATCAGCATCCCACCGAGTTATAGCATTAAAGCTCTGAAGTCAATGCAATTCTATATGAATTATCCGCCTTCTTAACCAGATGGCTACTGGTGAGCAATATGCAGATACTGAAAGGTTCAATAATGATCTTTATGTTTTAATAATTAGTATACCTCTCTGTCAAATGCATCCCTAAGGGGAAATGGAACTGGGTATAATTTTTCGTTTTGATAGGATTGACGTCACTAGTCAATCTTATCGGACGTACTTGCTGGAGTAACTACCTGGAAATATCTCAGTTAAAGACGTCTGAAAAAGTTAATCACACATTGAAGTAGTTCATGTATCTTAATGGTATCCAAGATTCATTAATTATAATGGTGGTTGCGTACCGAGTGGTCAAGAGTCTGCCAAAAGTTACATTGTAGTTCTTCATCATGGTCTATGTTAGAGGTGTCAATTACGCACCACTTTACATTCTTCCGTTCGTCTTATTCAGTTGTGTGGAAAAAAACTAAGTGTCAAAGTTATTAAGGCAGTTAACCGAATTTCTTCGGTAATATTTCTTAAGGATGTTGATATGATAAGCTTAGGTTTCCCTTGTCTTCTATGAGGTAGTCACTTTCCCACAAATATTTTAATATTTTATATGGACCTTTCCATGCTACTATTAATTTATTTGCTTGTTCGGCCAAAAGTACAAGAACTTCATCACCTACTTTAAAAACTTCTCCTTTGACTTTTGTGAGACTTCAGAAATAGGTTTTGTAACTGGTCCATTGACAAGTTAGGTTTTTCGGAAACTATGTCAGAGGTCTCTCAAGTTTGGATCTAAGGTCGCGCAAGGAGAAAACGGGTAAGAAGATGAACCTCAGCATTTACCTCCTCATTAGGCCATAAGTCATGAAGGATGGATAATGGAGCCTCTGGCCTGTCTTACCCATAGAGAAGTTCAAAAGGTGAAAACTCCAATGGTCACTGGGAACTTCCCTCATGGCAAACTAAAGCACAGGGTAGGTAACGATGCACTCCTTGAACTTAAGGGAGCAAAGTTTACCTTAAAATGGCTTGAGAATCGAATGACTGGCGCTCAATCCTCCCATTTCAGCTTGGGATGATAGGGGTGTTGTGAATGAGAGGCTTCAATCCCCGAAGTTGGTTTAGAGGTTGCATTAAGTCAGATGTGAATTGAGAGTCCACCACGGTCTCAGACCAAGAAATTTTCGTCTAGGGATGCCCACTCTGGAGGAGAAAGATGGACAAAAGGGCTTCAGCCACCTCTGTGTAGTTATGGTCTTTAAGGGTAAGGCTTCAGGGAAAACTCGAAGCCATAATCAACTTATGTTAATTATATATCTATGTCCCCCAGATGTAGTGGGATAAAGGGACCAACGATGTCAATAGCTACTCTTTCAAACGTTTACGTTAAAAGATAGGCATTTTGACCATAGGTAAATCCATGGTACCTTCGGGAGGATTGACAGTTGCGCAAACTTTACACGATCTACAATAAGTAGTTGACATCTGAGGACATTTTAGTGCCAATAAATAGGTTTCCCTAATTTTATTTAAAGTTTTAAGATGCGAGAAGAAATGTCCTGGCCACTGGCAGGTACATGACCATTTAAGAACAGTATCTCTGCAATTGACTTGGAACAACTAAGAGGAATAGTCTATTACATCTGAATTTAATTTGATACTGACTTGTACAGATACCTTTTTATATTTAAATTTATATGAAAAAGTTTTTCCTATTGGATAAGACTTGATTTTTGTTTAGCGGCTATTAGGCAATTCTGAAAGAGAAGGGCAATTGCGTTTGTAAATTGAACAATGGAGTCCTTCTGTTTGTCTAAGGCTTAAGTCAGGGAAAATAAAAGGATGGACAGTTGGGGAGGATAGCATGGGCTTTGGTCTGAGCCCTAGTCAAGACATTTTTATAGTATCGGAGAGTGATATCTTCACTTTTGATCTGTAACAAGTGAACCGGTGGTGATCTACTACCTCGCTTTCGAGAAGTGCATCATGGTTTTTTTAATCCACATGAATTAACGTGTCATTTGTCTCATCCTGAACTTTCGAAGGCTTCTCCGACCTACAGGAAAGAGGATCTGAAACAACCTATGTCCTTCTTTGGGATTGAAAGGTCTACTCGAAGGAAGAATGGCACCTTTTCCCCCCCTTTCCCCCTCATAGTACGGAGCAAGAGTGATGGTAGCTAGTACGGGCCTTCAGACCAACCTGTGTGAACTATTATGAGACCTAATCTGTAACAAGGAATGGTAGGAAAAGTGTCTGTATGGCCCAAGTAGTTCTTGAAAGTATAGTAGAGGAATGAGTTTCTTTAAGATTAGGGAACTGCTTTATCAGAAATTTACTATACATGTGCAATCAGTGTCTCGTAAAAATGGTAGATACATTTTAAGTCCATTAACTGTTTTGAACTGAAGGGTGCTTGGTCATTACAGTCTTTGTAAAACATCTTCCAACTTTTTTGGACTTCTTGAAGGACAATATGGAGTTATGTCCCTTAAACACCAACACAATATGACTAACAGGGATAAAAGAAGTCATTTTACTTTCCACATAGAGGCTTGATTTCTTAAGGTCTGATGAACCCTTGCCCTTGGGTTCGATCCTTTAGGTCTTTATAGGAATTGTGGAGCCCTTGTGGTTAGCGCTTCTTTTTGATTATAATAAATACTAATAATAATATAGGGAATTGTGAGCCTCAGCAAGTACAGAGTCAGCAGCATCAGCAACTTTCCTAAGCTTTAATAAAGGTTACGTTCTCTTAATGAATGTTAGTATCTGGTGAGGGAGGAGATGTCAGGAACTGAGTCAGCAAACTTGAAGTCTCGAATGAGTTTCATAACTGATGATCAATCCAGAACTCTTCTTTTCAAAAGGGTCGAACAAACGAAAGAGTGTACCTGTAAACTGTTGAAAGAGTTCTGGCCAGGATGTAGTGGAATAACTGGAATCTTTCCTGTTAAGAATTAGTGGTTTTTTGATATGCTTTAAGGATGCCTTCTTTAGTAGGTTATAATTACATGTGATATCCTGCGACAAAAGTTACAAGATATTTAAGGCTGTACCAGAAAATACATTCCTAACTGGTAATTAGCCCAGGTGTTCAGCTCAGGACTTCACACGAGAAGTACGGGTATTTTCAAACCTGATAATGTATGATGTTATGTCTTCACCCTCTGTGAAGGGAGGTAAATTGGGTGTTGGAAAAAATATATGCATGATGCAACTGTTGTTCCTATACTCCTTCCTTCTAATATGTTGTTGTGTAAAGTTAAACTCTTATATTTTCTAATTCTAGGCGAGATTTTTTGAGCTCGCGATTCCATTTGCTCCTCTATTAAACTCTCATGTTCTCTAGCTTTGTCCTCTCAACTTCTCTATCCTTTGCTACTTTCCTCAAGTTTCTCTTTAATTTAAACTAGTTCCTCACGTATTGTTTGTTTCCTCACGTTCCTAGCTCTTTCCTCACGATCAAGTTCTAATCACACTCTCTTTTTGGGTCTTCTCGCTCTTCTTTCTAACTGTCTTCCTCGGATTTCCCTACTCAATTCTCTCTTCTCTCTCATTTTCTCCTGTCCTTTCAAGGTTTCTCTTGTCTCTTTTCTTTTCCACTTTCGATTCTCATCTCTACTCTCCTTTTCTTTCCCTTTCTAAACGTCTTTCTTCTCTCTACAAGTCTCTCTCTTTCAAGTCTTTCCTGGATCTTGCATAATGAGAAAGATTCATAATTTTTCCCTGATTTATTCCTATACTTCTCCAGCATTCAGATCCAAAACTGGTATTCATCCATACTTGCAAGAATAACTTAAACTATCAGGGGAAATTAAACGGGTATTAAAGAAACGGAGGGTTCAATGTCCTGACTACCGCTCAAACTGTTAAATAGACCAGAGGGCTCGATACCCTGCTTCAACTTAACCCTTTGACTGTTTTCAGGCCCCTCTCTGAAATGTCATTCTATGTTCTAAGCTCAATTTTTGAAAAAAAATAATAAAATATTTTTTCTTCATGATATGATATAGAGAATATTTTCCGATGGTAATGACACCAAAAGTTCGTTTAGTTTGGTCGAACAAACTCGTGGAATTATGCTCCCGCGAATGTTAGCGGTCTCGCAACCATATGGTATCGGCGATTTCGCCGACTTTGAGCCCAATTTTCAGCCTTTTCCAGCACTTGTTCCAGTTGACCTCAAACTCATAAGCTATTTCTTTAGACTCCATTTTGTCTATCAGCTGAGTACAAGAAACATTCCATTTACTATTTGGACCTGTACCCAATATGGTGGCAGGAAATTGGACAATTTTGGCACTTTCACGCAAAATAAAAAAGATAGCCAAATTTCAAATAGGGTCCAGATAAACAAGGTAGACATTCGTAGGCACTAAAATAAACATATGCTCTGTTTTCATTAGTCACATCTCTAGGCACCGCTCTTATATTATTAGTTGCTTTGCTATTTTGATTTTTGTATTGTCATACTAAAAAAATACAAAATTTACTGTTATGCAAGACGACTGCTTTTTGTAAAAATGTATAAATTTTATATCAGTGCACTGTGAAAGAATACAAACGTCAAGGGACACTTGAGCCACCCTTTGTTCCTTCTCTTTCTCTTCTCCATCTGACGTGACAATCTTTCTCACAGATGCCACCGTTCCTTCGCAGCTTGAACATTTTCCTTCTGACAGCATGTGGACTTTTCTAAGCCCTCTTGTCCTTAGGTACCCTTACCTGCGACTTCAGGATCTTGTTTAATCGTTTGCCAATCAGTGCTTTTTACAGTGTGGAATATATGACGGCACTCTGGGTAATCGGGGTGAGCTTCAAATGTTGCTCTCTCACTGCGTTCCCCTGTTGGTGGTTGGCTTTAAGGAACTAAATTACACTCTGTTATTCATATTCCAATCTCAGGTATATAATTTATTGGTATTTTCGTGATCCTTTTCCTGATGGGACTCCTATTATATGAAAGTAGCCCTTCTTCGCATGATATTCCATACCTTCTCAGCTTATTTGGTCGTACTTCGCTGCATGGCCACAGCAAGCCCGTATTACGCCACTGTGCATAGGTGGTTTACACTTGTTCTTTGTATCTCTTCCTTCTCGACATTATCTATCCGGACATTGCCTTTCTTGTTTCGTCATTTCGCCAAAACTTCTGTTACTTGCGATTTTTAATGCCCATCATCATTTCCTCTGGGATGGGGGTTCTCCGGTGGCCTTACACAGTTACGTGTCTGTACTTGGCATTACTCACCCCCTTCATGTTGTTAATAAAAGGTACTACACACAGTTTAGATCCTCGGATCTATGCTCTCTCTGTTGCATCGATCTCTCAGTTGCTCTTCCTCCACCGCAATTGATCTTTACACCTGGTCTGTTCTCCCGGCATGTTCATGAACAGCGCATCATTTCCTCAATAGTTCTTTCATTCCCCTTCTTAGTCACCACCTCTTTCGTATCCGCCACGCTGGAACCAATTTGATCAGGCAAAATTGTTCCTGTACTGCACCAAAACCTAACTGTTGTTAGTTGTGTGTCGCCTTCTTCGTCCTCTTTGATGAGCCTGTTAACCTCTTCTCGCACGTCAGTTGATTAACCGCAGACTTCTTCATTCTATACCCCAAAAAGACGTTCGGGTAGGACATTCTCAGAAATGAGTGCCTTGTGGTGGTCTCCTGCTTGTGCTCATGCTAGTACGTTTGAAACGTTGCTGGTAGGGCAGGTCTCCGTACGATAGATACACGAGAGCACTCTTGATTTTATGCAGAAGCGTCCTGCGATTCGCTCGCCGTGTCATCATGTGACGCTAAACGCACTTCCTGGCGAGAGATTGTCTCCACATCACCGTGCTGCTTCCTTCTATGAGTGCAGTCTGGAAAAAGTACGAGAAATGAGTGGTAAATATTCTTTCTGACCCGGCTACTGTTCTGACGGTGAGCTTGCCGGTGTTGATATAGCAAACCACACTAGATGTTGCCAATGGAAATTGGTAATCATCTGGATCCATATTTTCTCAGGGGCTCCATCATATGCCCCTCGTTTCTTTTGCTCTAAGTCTGCCAGAGGTAGCACCTTGGGACTTTTTTCTTCTCTCAGAGAAGAACAGTATAATGTGCCTTTTACACTTCGGAACTGGAGGCAACACTCTCAGCTTGCGATCATCGGCAGCCTGGGCCTGACAGAACTTTCATATTCGTATGCTAGAAACATTTACATCAGTCAGAACTTGCAGTTCCTATTACACCTTTTCAATCTTTATGGGTCACATGGAGCTTTCCACAGGCTGTGGGAAATCTGCCATTGTTCTTCCCTTTTCCGCAAACCGGTACTACGGGACATGAAACCCTCACACTATCGTCCCTCCATTGCTCTTACCAGTGCATGTTTGCAAAAGTTAGTTTTCGGATATGCCTGGTAATGTAAATAGGACGTTTAGTTGTGTATTTAGAAGAGACACAACAGTCTCCTCACTCGTTAATATGGCTTTTGTAAGGGCCCGTTCTACCATAACCCCATTACTATGCTTGGATACGTATGTTCATAATGCTTTGCGAATATTACCACTATGTTATTGCCATATTTTTTTGGACCGTGAGATGGCTATGACACAACTTTGGAGTGTATAATATTTTGGCCCAAGCACATACCTTAGGCACTACCGAAGGCAATCTTACCATCCTTCCTTAAAGAACTTTTTAACTGGCAGGACATTTCTGTGTTAGCGGTTAATAATGGTGCTCTCCCAGACTTTATCCAAGCTGGAAGATGTCCCCAGGAGGATGTGTTCTGAGCACAACACTTTTTCTTCCATTGCTCTAAATTAGAATTTCGGCCTTAGATCTTCCATCCATATTTTGGTCATCACTCTGTGTTGATGACTTCGCTATTGCTTGATAGAGGTGGCTGACTGTCACCTCATTCAGTTATCTCCAGGCAGATGCAGGTGGACAATGTTGTTCCTATTGGCCAACCACAACATGGGTTTAAATTTTCCTAGTACCAAAACTCGCCAAATTATCTTCACTAGACGTCTCTGTCATCGCCGATCATCATTTGTACCTTCATGGATCCCGTATCCCTGAACGTGATAGTCATGTTTTCTAGGCCTACTTCTTTTGACAGGTGACCCTCACTGTCATCCAAGCTGAAAAGATAGACAGGTTACCCACTGCTTAAATAATCACTCTCCATGGCAGTGTACAATACTCAAAAGACGTGGTGATTATTACAACAGTCAACCTAGAGCAAGACTGAAAGGACTAAGTTTATTATTGGTCAAAAGTGAAGCTTTTAACCAATAAATCCACTAGAATACAAGGCAGGCATGTACTTACAGTAGTGTTGGGGAGCTGTGAGTCGAGTGATTTACTGTTTGACCAGAGCCCCACACGTTACCTTTCGGGAGGGGGGGGAAGAGGGAGGGGAAGGGATAGCGGGAGCTAGACTGACCCTACCTTAACAAGCAGCCGGCAGTCAAACTATCACTTTCAGGGAGGGGAAAAAAGGCGGGAAAAACGGGAGCTTGACTTACCCTACCTTAACTAGTAGCCGGCAATGAAACTGTTGTTACTATATTGCTACTCCTATCTATTGAACTTTTCCCTCACACCCTAGTTGCATCTCCAAATGATTCTGCCATGTGCAGAGTCATTTTCTCTTGAATCTTCTTTGGCAAAGATGACATCAAAATTCCATTGTAAATATGCTGCAGTACTCAGGTTATAGTACATCTGTGATTTTAGCTTCACTCAGGTATTTAAATATGTCTGTGATTTAATCCTATTTCTTAAGCTCAACTGACTTGGGAGAATTGTCTATGAAGCTTGATTTTGTGGTGACTGGCTTAGAATCTGGCTCATTGAAAAATTAATGATAAAGGAGGACCATCTTATAGTGAAAGAAACATGTAAAAGAGAACACAAAATAAATGCCACAGAGACCAGAAAAATGACAGGGTGAATAATGAGAGTTTTGATGCGAAGTAAATGGTGACTGTTTTAATCACTTGTGCTGTGTCATTTAGAATGTTTTTTGTTGAGCTACTTAAACACCTAATCTACTGGCAAAACTTCAAAGTGCTTGAAATGTCCTCTCTGGAGTGATAATGTTTATTGGAAGATACTCCAGGGACTAGTCCCAAATCTACAGACTACCATAACAACCCAGTGAAAATTATTGCTGCCATAGACATAGTATGAGAACATGTCAACATCAGTGGTCTAAGCGTTCAACCTGATACAAGCTAATAGCAAAAATATTGCCAGAATAAGTGTAGAAGTTTTCAAGAGAAAACTGGATCACTACATCCATCAAGTGCCAGGTCTACCATACTTATATGGCTATATGGGCCAGTGGGCTGCCAACAGCAGCCCACTGGCCTATATAGCCATATGAATTGAACAGTCAATCAACAGAAAAGCCTGGCCCCAGGCTGGGCTTCAAAAGTAGGGAAAAGTCTGGAGACTAGTTACGAGTGCATACACAGTAATCATACACAGTTCGTGTATGATTACTTTCCAGGCAAGCTTTTACTGTTTGCCTCAGGAGCTGAGACAAAACAGTACTAGCTTACCCAGAATTTGTATGTTGGTTCACTCAATGATACTGGGGCAAAATGTGTAGAATAAATACTGAAACTTTAGAATTTAAAGTAGACCAAGCTGTTCTTGTAAACAGGTTTTCACACATTACTCTTACATGTTCTAGCAGTAAGTACTGACATCCAGTACTACTGGCTACATAGTTCTAGATATAATTCATTTTGATACTTCCTTTATTAACCCTTAAACTGTCCACACGTAGATATACATTCATGTGCGGTGGGCTCCAAACGTAGATCAACGTTTTATTTTTCATTCCTTCAAATTTGGTGCGATAGGCCTGAGGTGCCTAGATATGAAAGAATGGGTCTGTGCACTCAGTGTGCGCACTATGAAAAAAAATCGGGGACCACTTAGTACCTTGTGGGAGCACCAGTTCAACTGAGCGCCAGCTAGAGCAAATAGCATGACAAACACCAGTGATTCACTGATGTCATGTCATGTTAACACTCACATTTTAAGAGGAAAGTAAAAATAGGTTAGATAAATGCATGAGTGGGTGTGGGTGGGTGTGAGTTGGACCTGACTAGCTTGTGCTACTGGGTCAGATGTCATGCTCCTTCTTTCAGTGAATGTGACCTGACTAGGTGGGTCATTGGTCTAAGCTGGGGGTGACATGGACCTGCTTTGCATGGGCCAGTAGGCCTGCTGCAGTGTTCCTTCTTTATGTTCTTATGTATTCGGCTGGCTGGCTGGCTTTGTCTGTCTCTGTCTGTATCTGTCTATATCTGTATCTGTCTATATCTCTATCTATATCTCTGTCTCTGTATCTATCTGTCTATATCACTGTCTATTTGTAAACTCTGTTTATATCTCTGTCTCTCACATGTACTCATAAATATAATTATACATAATGTAAATTACCTAGGATAACCAAAAAATTCCAGGCCAAGTGCTATACAGTGTTTGTAGATATAAGACATAAATAAACATGACACAAATAAATAGCAGTGACACTTGCTCAGTAATCAGGGAGCGGCCCATACACCACAAACCAACAGGTTTACTAAGCCGCTCCTTGAGACACAGACAAGCAGATGGAAAGACAGACACACAGGCAGACAGAAAGACAGGTAAGCAAAACTAGACAGACAGATAAGCAGAGCTAGACAGAGGGATGTACAGACAGACAGACTGACAGACAGACATACAGAGACATATTTGTGTGCAGGAGTAAAAACATAATAAAGGTAAGCTTTCCCCTCCAGCAGCTCACATTCATCAAATGTCCCCTTGCTATCTGACGCCTTTCATAATACCATTAATTCAAGGAGTTCATATTATACTCCAGGCACACACACAAGACAGAAGACAGATAAGCTGAACTGGGCAGACAGACATGTACAGATACAGACAGACATGTACAGATAGACAAACAGATAGATGTACAGATAGACAGGCAGTCAGGCAGACAGACTGACAGACATACAAAGACATGTTTGTCTGCAAGAATTAAAAACATATTAAGGCAAGGTTCCTGCAGCAGGGCATATTAATCAAATGTCACTTATCTGCCTTGTTAACACTTC
>NW_026506518.1:0-18143 GCF_026875155.1 Cherax quadricarinatus
TGGAAAATTTTTTTCCCAATCATTTCGTGTACCCGACAAATGTGAGTCGAATACGGGGAAGTCACGACGAAAGCTTTGGGAAAGGTACGATTATTTTTGTTTTTGGGGGGATAGCCAAGTTAGGATATGGATGGGGCCCGTTTGCTTGAAGGACAGGGTGGAGACGGGAGGTTTGTTTCCTGGGGTGGGATGGGGGGATATTGTTAGCCGTCGGGTGACATTTGGGGGTAATGGGAGCAACCTATTATCTGTCTCAGTGCTGGAGGCAACGTTTGGCGACTTAGGATGAGGCCTGTTTAGCGGGTATAGGTCGCAATAGAAAAAATTAGAAGTAAGGGGGGGAAACCCTCTCTTTTTGTGGTTTTTTCCAAGGAGGGGAGTTGGAAGTAAAAGGGTTTGCCCAGGGAAATTTGGTGTCAATTGCTGGCTGGACAAATATGAAAGGAAAAATTTTGGGGTAACTTCTTTGAAAAGGGGCCTTTTCTATGGCGAAATGACATGTTGTAGGGATGGGGTTCACTTATCTAGGTGGGGGTGGGGCAATGGAAACTGCAGTGGAGGGAGCAGTTAGGACTTTAAAACAGGAATAGTTTGGTATGGGTTTTGGCAGGAAAACAGTAAAGTTCCAGTGTAGAAATATACGAGTTCTGGGGAATAGTAATAAAAAGAACGAGATAGATATTAAAAAGCCAGGGACCTTGGGTGATAAAACAGAATGGGTTTAGTAGAAAAATAAAAAATGAGCGGGAGGGTAAAGGAAAAAGGAGGTCTTTAAATGTTTAACTTATGCTACTAGGTCACTCTTCCTAAAACCTGGGCTTTATCATACCTCTGGTGTTGTGTGTGTATGTTTGTGTGGTTGTGTGGTGTTGTTGTGTGTGTATTGTGTGTGGGGGGTGTCCCACCAAATTGTGGTTGCAGGGGTCGAGACAAAGCTCCTGGCCCCGCCTCTTCATGTCGTACTGGACCTTCTCTCTGCTTCCTGAGCTTTGTCTCCCTCTTCTTAAAATTGTATGGTTTCCTGCCTCCATTTTTCACTTGCTGGTTTCCATTGTGAAACTCTATGATGAAGAAATATTTCCTACGCCCCTGTGACTCTTGGTTTCGTTTCCAGTTGTGCCCCCTTTTCCCTGTGTCCCCTCTTGGAAATCTATCTCGCCATTTCTTTTCCCCGCAGTCCCTTTGTATGTCGTTATCATGTTTCCTGCCCCTTCTGTCCCCCGTGTCGTCAGCCCGTTTTCCCCAAAAACCTTTCCCCGAAACGACATTCCTTGAGCTTGGGATTTTATTATTATAATCAAAAAGAAGGGGCTAAGCACAAGGACTATACAGTTTTCTGCAGGGCGGAAGGAAGTGAGGGGGATCAGGGGGCAAAAAGGGGGATGGTGGAATGGTTTTGGTGACAGCGGGGGGGAGTGGATGGTTTTTGGGGGGAAGGGCAGCAAGGACTGAATAGAAAGGGTTGAGGGGAGTGCGAAAAGTTCATAGAGTTTGTGTAGTAAACGCGTTGTCAAGAAGTCAATGAGAGAGTCAGGATTAAAGGGGGTCCTCAGCAAGAAGGGGGGGTAAAGGAGAGTATAGAACGAAGACGACGTTGGAGGTTAAAATTTGCGGTCTTGATAGAAGGGGGAGTCTAAAAGAAAGTGGCTAATCAATGGAACTTGACACTGCTCACAGAGAGGAACTGGGTGCTCTCCATGAGGATACCCATGGAGTAAGTCGAGTGTGGCCAATGCGAAGGCGGGAGGCTGTGGTCTCCCAACCTCGTCATGATGACAAGAAGACGGCCAGTAACCATGCTCGGTTTAATAGAATGAAGTTTGTTACGTGCAGAGTTGACCAACGTGCTGCCAAAGGGTGCGAGGTGGGTTAGCTATTTGCAGCAAAATAGTAAGAAATGGAACACCTCGATAGGATAATTGGTAGGTATGTACTGCTGGCCACGCCAGCAGTGTATGCCTGTTCATTGCCTCTGTACGTCGACATGGACCAGGGAACCCAAACAAAAAACATTATCTTTATGTTTGTAGAGATACGGCGTAGCCCAAAGTTGGATACGGAGAACTAGGGGTGAGATGTATCAAATTTTGTTATAGGCTTGTAGAGCACTAAGGGAGTCTGAGATACTACATATGTTGACACAGCATAGATGCGATACGATAAGTGCTGCAAGAATGGCATACAGTTCAGCAGTAAAATGCTAGTAGAAAGATAGTAAAAGCCCCCGCACGACTATGGGACTAGCCTTCTTGTTGAAACCTTTGTACTTTCTTAACTTCTTGACGTGCTTGACCAGGTGTGGGTTCCAGAACTGGTGCGCTTACTCCAGTATGGAGGCCTAACATACACAGTGTACAGTGTCTTAACGATTCCTTATTAAGGTATCGGGAACGTATTCTAGGTTTGCCAGGCGCCAATATGCTGCAGCGGGTTATTTGGTTGATGTGTTTGCCTCCGGTGATGTGCTCGGTGTTATGGTCACCCCAAGGTCTTTCCCTGAGTTGAGGTCTTTAGTCTTTGTCACCTAGCCTATACTCTGTCTGCGGTCTTCTTTGCCCCTCCCCAATCTTCATGTGACTTTGCATTTGGTGGATTGAATTCGAGCTATAGCCAGTTGCTGGACCAAATGTCCAGCCTGTCCAGGTCTCCTTTGCAGTCTGAATCATCCTCGTCAGATTTATTAATTCTTCTCATCAAACTTCACAATCTGCAAAACAGGGACATTTCAGAGTCTAATTCCTTCCATCATGTCGTTAACATATAATCAAAAATTGCACTCGGTCCTAGAACTGACCCTGGGGACCCCGCTCGTAACAGGCGACCCCCACTAACCCCACTGTGAACCTCTTCACGTACCATGACTCCTTGCTGCCTCCCTGTCAGGTATCCCTCATCCATTGCAGTGCCCTCCCTTTTACGTGCGCCTGATCCTCCAGCTTTGCACTAATCTCTTGTGGGGAACTGTGTCAAAGGCCTTCCTGCAGTCTAGGAAAAAAGCAATCTACCCCACCCCTCTCTCCTGTGTCTTTACTTCTGTTACGTTGTCATAAAAACTCCAGGAGGTTTGTGTGATAAATGATTTGCTTCTTGAAACCAATGCTGGGTTTTCATTAATAATCTTGTTCCTTTCCATGTGTGTTCCACCACTCTCTCCTGATAATCTTCTCCATGACTTTGCACACAATACATGTCAGTGACACAGGTCTGTAGTTGTGCCTCGTTTCTGTTTCCTTTCTTAAATATGGGGACTTACAATGAGCTGTCTTCCATTTATCAGGTAGATTGCCCCAGTTTCAAGGGATGTGTTGAAGATTGTGGTTAGGAGGCACGACACATGCATCTCTGCTCCTTCTCTAAGGGACCCATGGGGAGATGTTGTCGCCGGTCCCCATCGCCTTTGAGGTGGTCATGGTCACTTAAGAGCTTCTTCACCTCCTCCTCAGTTGTTCGTATGTCATTCCAACAAACTTAGTGTGTATATTCCCTCTTGATGTTCCCTCTGGGCTGTCTTCCCACAGCCCTTCTGTCTCTACTGTAAAAACTTCCTTAAATCTCCTGTTCAGCTCATCACGTACCTCCTGATCATTTCTTGTGAGAGTTCTTGCCTTCTGTCCTTTAATTGAATCACCTGGTCTTTGACTGGTTGTCTTCTCCTGATGTGGCTATACAACAGTTTCGCGGTAAGTCTGATTCTCGATGCCCATGTCATTTTCTATTCATCGTGGGCCTCCCTCACTTACTGTGCGTACTCGTTCCTGGCTATGGCGACTGATCTCCCTATTTTCGTTGTGTTTCTCTGCCTTCTGTACTTTTTCCATTCTCTATTGCACTTTGTTTTGCCCTATTTCCTTACCACCGTCGGGTATAAACCAGGGGTCGTTTGGTCTTCCGTTGTTACTGGTGCCCTTGGGAAATAAAACCTTTCACTGCCTCCTTACATTTTGTTGTTACATATTCCATTCATTTCATTTACTGCTTTCCTGCCAGTTCTCTGTCCCATGGACCTCCCACAGGAAGTTATTCAACCCTATGTTAGTCCCCACTTTATAGTACAGGGTTTTACCATTCAACTCTGTTATTCTCTCCACATGCAGCTCTAACTATGTATTAAAAGCACAGAACACGTGGTCGCTAGCTCCTAGGGGACTCTCACACTTGATGTCCTCAATATCTGAGCTGCACAGGGTGAACACAAGGTCCAACTCTGCTGTTCATCCTCCCTCTCACTCGGGTAGTGTCCTTAACATGTGATACATGAGGTTTTCCACACCACGTCCAACATCTGGCTCTCCATGTTTTTGGGAGACCCCCATGTGGCTCCAGGTTTTCAGTCAATCTTCCCTGTGGTTGAAATCCCCCAAAACCAGAACTTTGCTCTGCTGGAGTGAGCTCTTCTTCCTGCACCTCAGCAAGTGTGTCCACCATTGCTCTGTTGCTCTCTTCATTATTCCTCTCTTGGCACTCCTGCACTTCTGTGGTGGATTAATACTTCACTGCAATGCAACTTTGTGTTCCCCGACTGAAGTGTACTGCTATGTAGTCTTTCCTCCCGTATCATCTATTCCTTCCATTTGCTCGAATTTCCTTCTGTTTTTTACGAGCAGAGCAACTCCACCTTCCTCCTGCCCCTTCTATCTTCTCATGATCTGGTATCATGGTGGCCCCCCCCAGGTGGGGAAGATTGCCATTGTTATTGTCTCCATGTGTTTTGTCTTCTGTAACTGCTTATGATGTCTGGGGACTTCATCATTGATTCTTTCTTGCATTCCTCATGTTTATTCGTTAATCCATCTGCATTGTGTTACCAAGCCTTCAACTTTTGTTCTAATTACTGTAATTGTGGTAGTGGGGGGTGGAAACAGAGGGATCGGTAGTGTGATGGTTGGATTTCGGGATTGTTCAGTTGCCCTTGGGGTGTAGTGGAGGGAGTCATTTCCTGCAGGTGATTTCTTGGGGGGTGACTCTTGTTCCTGTCCATTTGATCTGGGTTAGGTTATTCTGCTATCCCTTTTCATTTCCTCCCATTTCTCTATCGTTTTTGGAACTCTCTCTTCTTTGTCTTCCTTTCGTTCCTGTGTTCTGTCTCGATCGAGGTTACACATCCGGAACTCTGCTTGACTCTCAGCCGTGCTTTCTCCTGCAGGATCATGGTTCGGGTCTTGATTATGCTGAAAAAATTACTTTGACGAGGACGATTCCTTTTCTTTTTGAACCACCCAGTTCTCCGAAAATTTGCCAACTTGGTCATGTGCCCCTGCCTATCACCTTCATGATATCTTCATTCGCTTTTTTTATCCTCTGCTTTCTTTCATCATAAGTTTCCCTTTGCTTCGTCTAGCCCATAGGACAAACACGGATCTTCCCTTTCCTCCTCCACTGTGACTCCATGCATCCTTGATAGTGTTTTTAGTCTTCCGTGGAGTGTCCTTCCTTCAGCCCTTTCCCTAGTTATGGCCCTATGCCTTCTTGGTTTAGCCTTCCTGCTCAACTGCTCCTACTGGCCCCCACAGGTATCTGGTAGGTCCTTGCCATGTCCTAGTTTCTTCAATGGTCTTCCAACCTCTCATTCTGTCCTAGTGTGCTCCTGTCTTTGTTTTGGCCCCATGTGGGTTTGACAGGACCTCTGCATACAGTTAGTTTCATGCTTCCTTCAGACCTGTTTGTCTGTGTTTGATGTAGCCATTGCCGTGCTACTTTACATAAGACATAAGAACATAAGGAAAGGGAGGAAGGAACACATGCAGCGAGGCCTGCTGGCCCATACTAGGCAGGTCCTTTACCAATTCATCCCAACTTAAAACAGAAACAGTTTGACCCAACCCAATTTTCAATGCACCCAAGAAATAAGCTCTGATGTGAAAAGTCCCACTCAAATCCAACCCTCCCACTCATGAACTTATCCAACCTAAATTTGAAACTACCAAAATCCAGCTCAATAACCATTAACTAGGTAGAGGTCTCCACTCATCTAACTACCCTATTTCCAACCCAATACTTTCTTGTCTTTCTTAAGTCTAAATTATTCTAAATTAAATCCATTACTGCGGGTTTCTCTCTTGGAGAGAAATCCTCAAGACCTTTATAATATCCCCTTTATTTAATCTATCTTCCACTTATACACTTCGATCAGGTCTCCACCTCATTCTTCGTCTAACAAGTGAATGTTAACTTAAGAGCTTCAATCTTTTCTTCATAAGGAATGATTTCTAATGATTTGTATTAATTTTAGTATCATAGCTGAATGTTTTCTAACGGTATTTATGTCCATTTTGTAATACGGAGACCAGAAAACTGTAGCTGCTAATTAGGTGAGGCGTACTAATGATGGTATAAAGCTGCAGTATGACCTCTGGATCTTCTCGTTGCTTACACTTTTGATATAAATCCCAGTTATCTATTTGCCTTATTAACGTTCGCTTAGGCATTGATGTCTTGGTTTAAGGTTTGCTGCTCACCATAACCCCAAAGTCCTTTTCGCAAGCTGTATGCTAAGTTTTACATTGTTTTCCAAATTTTTACTTATAAGTACGTACTAGGGTTATGGGCACTCCCAAGCCTCCAAGATACCTTGCATTTATCTACATTGAACTGCATCATGCCACTTTTATGACCAAGAATTGAGTTTGTTTTTAAAATCATCTGTAAGTTCAATTAACGTCTAAGTTTGAATCCTTTTATCTACCTATCTTGGGTCATCGGCGAATTTGCTCATATCACTAGTAATTCATGCAGCAAGTTGCATGGTGTTTGATTATTTTTTTTATACGGGCCCAAAAGTTGATCCCATGGGGTACGCCTATGTGTTTCTGTTCACATCTAGGATTGGTAACCCTTTTAGGGTCACTCTATGATTCATGTCAGTGAGCCTTGAATCGATCCACGAGGCACTTTTCCCCAATGCCATGATCTGCTCTTTCTTTAACAGGTCTAACTGGTGCGGAACTCTATCAAAAACCTTACTAAATCTAAGTAAATCATATCAATTTCTTTATTGTGGTCACAGGCCTCAAAAGCTTTACTGAAGAAGTTAATAAATTAGTTAGACAGACCGGCCTCTTGTGAATCATGCTTGAGTCTTTCATTAATCAAAGCTATGCTTATCGAGATGGCTTCTTATAATCTCAGCAAATAATTGACTCTAGTAATTTGCCTACAATTGAGGTCAGGATTATTGGAGCGGTTAATTTGACGGTAACGACTTTTCCCTGTTTTAAATAGGAGTTTAATATAGCAATCTATCCACATATCAGACATAAACCTGTTTGAAGAGTAAATTAAAAATATTAGTTATGGTTCACAGAGTTCCATTTTGCATTCTTAAGAACCCTTGGAAAAAACCTCATCAGGACCGGCGACTTCATTTGCTTCAGTCTGTCTATCTGCCTTCACAACCATCTCACTGTGACTGTGATGTTACATAATTTATCTTTCTTTCTAGCCCATGTTAAAAATTAATTACTGGAAATATTGTTGTGTCTTCCTGTTGTAAATACTGAGGGAGAAAATAATTATTTAAAGCAGCACATTTCATTTTCTCTTTGTCAGTAAGGTGCCCTTAGTTATTTTTAAGGGGACCTATCTTATCTCGTTAACTTTTGTTCTTAGACCTTGAAATAAACTTTTTGGGTTAGTTTTTAGAATCACCCTAGATACTTTTAATTTCATAGTCCCCTTTCAGCTTTTCTTATCCCCTTTTTAATGTCCCTCTTATGTCAATATACTGATTCTTAAGATGACCCTCACTCTTTTGATACGCCTATAAATTTACTTTCTTATGCCTAGATATATTTGAGGCCTATTATTAATCCATTTTTGGGTCTCTTCTATTTGGATCTAATTTCTTTATATGGGATAAACGTTCTTTGAAGCAGCATGTTATAGTGTTCAGGAAAACTGTCATATTGATAGCTCTCTTCGTTACCCAGGCAACAGATGATAAGTGTTCTCTAAGCCCATCGTAATCTGCTAAGCGAAATTTGGGATTTTCTGGAGTTATCGCTACTATCGTACCTTCCGTTCAATGTAAAATGTAATTGATTTGGTCGCTAGCAACCAGTTACTATGATATTTACTAAATTATTAAACAAGGGATTCATTGTTTGCCATACATAATCAGCAGGTATTTCCCTTGTAGGTTCTCGTCACAACTGCTTCAAAAAAAAATCCTGAAATATTCTAAGATGTTCGTTTGATTCTTAAATTCCCAGTCAAAGAAATTCCTATCAACATGACTATAAGTTAAAGTTCTCTAGAGATTTATACATTTATCGTGCCTGGGCCTTAACAATTCCTCCCATAGTAGTTTCCCTTGTCACTTTCAAAGTTTGGGGGGACGGTTTATCATCCCCCTAAAAAATCAGTTTTTATGCCCCTATGAAATTTTCTATCCAAACAGACTCTGTAGTGTTACTTCAGACTTAATACCCGTTTTTATGCAACAGTTCATAGCGATCTCGGACATACAATGCCACCCCACCCCCTTCCCGATTACTCTATCTTCTTGGAACAATTTAAAACCCTGAATATGACATTCCGCGTTGTCCTCCGACTTTTGAATATAAACCACGTCTCCAGTTAAGGTATACATCAATGTTACCTACACTAGCAAAACTAATACTCAACTCGTCCATCTTATCCTAGCACTACGGCATATAGACATATTAGGGACGGTGGCCAGGAGCTCGGACTCGACCCCTCAACCTCTGCTAGGTGAGTAAACTAGCTGAGCACACACACACACACACACACACCTCACACACACACACACACACACACACCACACACACAAAACATACACACACACACACACACAACACACACACACACATTCACACACACACACACACACACACACACACCAACACATACACAAACACACACACACACACCACCCACTCCACACCTACTACACACACACACACACTCATACACTCACACACAATCAACACACACACACACACCACACACAACATACACACAACACACGCACACACACACACACACACACACACATACACACACCACACACACCACCACACACACACACACTGATGACACACACACCACATACCCACACCACCACACACACACCACACACACACACACACTCACACACACTCAGACCACCACTCACACACACACACACACACACCACACACACACACACACAAATACACAATTACGTGGGCCAGGGGGAAAAGACGAGAGGAGATTATACTAATATCAAATGGACAGGTCCGAGACAATGAAGGTATGTATATGCAGAGATTCTAACAGCCAACTGCAGTAGCAAGGGACAGCTGGTCAGGAAAAGGACAGTTCACTGATGAATAGAAGTTTCAGTTATGACTGGGACTGAAGGCAAGAAAAAAATGTCATGGAAGGAAATAAAATGCTAAGAGGAAGCAGATGGAGACTCAGTGGGAGGGGAAAGGGCGAGGTCAGTTTTTGTGTACGTGAGCTCCAAGAAATCCAAGGGGGCCAACTTAGAAGAAATAAAACAGGAGGAGGAAAAAATGATTGAAGGCATCATGAAAACAATAGGGGAGGGCAATATGACCCAGGTGACAAATTTTCAGAGAATTGGGTGGTTTGCGAGTGGAAGGCGATACGGCCTGTCAAAGTATTTTTCAAGGGAAGAATCTGTTCGAACCAGGCTTATGCAAGAGAAAGCAAGACTGAGGGACAAAACAGGGGTAACCAGAGTAGTATACCTCGACAGCGACCAGAAACAAAGAAGAAAGAACTACAATGAATGAGAGGGTACTCAGGACGCCGCAGGGGGAACGAGAAGGGCCAATGACGAAGATGAGCAGACCCAGACCACAGGAGGAAGGGCAAACCCGCCCCACAGAATATCCTCCAAAAGACTCCACCGCGCACATTCCCACGCAACTGAGAACCTTTACTACAAACCCATCATTGTTCCCGTCTGCCAGCAACCCACATATCACAAACCTTCACCCCAACAGGCTGTCCTTATGGGCATCTGGATCCACCCCATCATCACAAAACCCCACTACACCACAGCCCCATATAGGCCCCCACCAAGGCTCTCGCTCCCACCCCAATATTCTTGCATGGACCCACAATAGATAGAAAAGAAACTCGAAAGTTTGGTACACAATTGTGGATGGAAAATAACGAATAAACATGAGGAGAGTGGAACGAAAAGAATCAGTGAGAAATCACACAGACATCATAGCGTCACAGAAACAAAAACTTGCTGAGACAATAACAGACACAATCTTCCCAACGGGTTTCAGATCCTGAGGAGGAAAGATAGAAAGCAGTAGAGGGGGAAGGAGGGTTTGTACTGCTAATGAAAACCACCGTTTGGGGGATTTAAGGAAATGGAAGGCCATGACATGATTGGAGAAAGAGGACTACTTGTAGGTACAATTCAGTCCGGAGAACATAAAGTGTCAATGGAGTGAGGTATAAACCACCACTGAATGAAGGAGGGCCAAGAGAGGAAGTACGAGAGAAAACATACAGGGTGATGGTGGAACACTTAGCTGAGGTGGCAGAAGAGCCTCACTCGAGCAAGAGCAAAGTTAATGGTAATGGGTGATTTCAACCACTGGGAAGATCGACTGGTAAACCCTGGAGCCATCGTGGGTGTCCCGAAACATGGATAGAGCCAAGATGATGGATTTGTGGTTACTTGAAAAACCTCAGCATCAACATTGTGTCCAGGGACACAACCAGACGAGAGAGGGGAGGATGAGCCAGCAAGATGGATCTTGTGTTCACCCTGAGCAGTTTAGAACATAGAGGACATCACTTACGAGAGGCACTTGGAGCTAGCGATCACGTGGGTTCTGAGTTTTGATTATATAGTAAGAGTTACAAATGGAGAAGGTAACAGGAACTGAAGGAGACAGGCCCAAAACTATAAAAGGGGGGAACTACACAGGTATTGAGAACTTCCTGCAGGAGGTTCAGTGGGACAGAGGAAATTTGGTAGGGAAAATCAGTAAACGAGATGATGGAATATGTGGCAACAAAGTGCAAGGAGGCAGAGGACAAGGTTTGTTCCCAAGGGAAACAGGAACTAATAGGAAGACCCAAACGAGTCTTTTGGTTTACCCGAATGTGTAGGGAGGCAAAAAACTAAGTTGCACTGAGTAGAAAAAGGCTACAGGAGGCATTGACCCAGGAAACAAGGAGATTGGTAGGATATAGATGTGATAGAAGAGCCAGAAAACGAGTATGCACAGATAAAGAGGGAGGCCCAGCGACAGTATGAAATTGACTTAGCATCGAAAGTCAAATCTGACCCGAAACAGCTGTATAGCCACATTAGGAGAAACACAACAGTCAAAGGAACAGGTGATAAGGCTGAGGAAGAAGGGTGGAGAACTCACAAGAAACGATCAAGAGCGTATGTGAGGAGCTCAACACGAGATTTAAGGAAGTATTTACAGTAGAGGGACAGGAGAAGGACTATGGGGGGACAGACCAGATGGGCGACACCAGCAAGGAATCAACCAACAAGTGTTGGACGTCATACATACAGATGAGGAAGAGGTGAAGAAACTGCTAAGGGACATAGATACTACAAGTCAATGGACGGGACATCTCCCCGGTGGGTCCTTAGAGAGGGAGCTGATATGCTGAGGCAAGCCACTTACCAACAATCTTCAACAGTCCCTGGAAACTGGGCAACTACCTGAGGTATGGAAAGACGGCAAATGTAGTTCCCATTTTCTTAAAAAGGAGACAAGAAAAAGAGGCACTAAACTATAGACCTGTGTCATTGACGTGTATAGTATGCAAAGTTATGGAGAAGATTATCAGGAGCGTGGTGGAGCACCTGGATGGAACAAGAGTACAAATGCCCAACCAGCATGGATTCATGAAGGCAAATCTGTGTCACATACCTTCTGGAGTTTTATGATAAAATAACAGAAGTAAGACACGATGAGGAGAGGGGTGGTTGATTGCATCTTTTGGACTGCAAGAAGGCCTTGACACAGTTCCACACAAGGATTAGTGCAGAAGCTGCGCATAAGTGAGAATTTCAACAGGAAGGGGCACTGCAATTGGATCAGAGAATACTATCTGACAGGGAGGCAACAAAAGAGTTATGGTATCGTTAATGATGTATCAACAGTGGGCAACCTGTGACGAGCGGGGTCCCAAGGGGTCGGTCCTAGGACCTGTGTTATTTTTGGTATATGTGAACGACATGATGGAAGGGTTGACTCTGAAGTGTCCCTGTTTGCAGATGGATGTGAAGTTAATGAGGAGAATTAAATCATATGAGGACCAGGCCAGGACTTCATAGAGACCTGGACAGCTGGACACCTGGTCAGCAAAGGCTTCTCGAATTTTAATCCTGCCAATTGCAAAAGGTCATAAAAGATAGGGGAAGGGCACAGAAGACCACAGACAGAGTATAGGTCTAGGTGCCAAAGACTGCAAAACCTCACTCAAGGGAGAAAAGTTCTTGGGGGTTTGAGTATAAACACGAGCATTGTTCTGGATGCACACATCAATCAGATAAAATGCTGCAGAATATGGGGCGCCTGGCAGAAACCTGAGAACAGCATCCGATACCTTAGTAAGGAATCGTTCAAGACACTGTACACCGTGTATGTCAGGCCCCATACTGAAGTATGCAGCACTGTTTGGAACCCGCACTTGATAAAGCACGTCAGAAAGAGAGGAAAGTACAAAGGTTTGCGAAAAGGTTAGTTCCAGAGAGTATAAGGGGAATGTCCTATGAAGAAAGATTAAGGGGAAATTCGGGCCTGACGGACACTGGAGGTCAGGAGGGTCAGGAGATCTGGGGGACTTGATAACAAAACATATAAAATACTGCGTGGACATAGACAAGGTGGACAAAGACAGGATGTTCCAGGGAGGGGACACAGAACAGAGGCCACAATTGGAAGTTGTGAAGCTCTTACTAAGCCCTGTAACAACTTCAGTTCAGTATTACTCTGGCTGCTCCTCTCAGGAAAATTAATGAATAGAAAAGAACAAAAATAACTGACAAATTTAAACATCTTTTAGTATTAGGAAATATGAAATATAAAACATTAAATATGAAATAATGATCATACATGAAAGAAAATAAAAAATGAAAATATAAATGATATCTGAATTCAAACCGCTAAAACTTGAGTGTCGGGTGTTGGTGGACACTGCGTGTTGTTGCAATCATAGCCGTGTGAGGAGGTGTGGGGGGGGGAGACGGGGGTTTGTCGCAGGTGTGGTGGACATAACCCACTGGCGCGTTCTAGTGGCCGTAAGTAATCCTGATCTGAAGTTTTTACAGGGCTGTGTAAGATTCACAAGTGGCGACCTTGCCAGGATCAACTCGACTGAATTCAAGATTCAATCTCCATCTCGAATTCAATTGGAACTTCATACGGCCGCATACCACAGACGGTTTACCACCAGCTATGAGTAATCCATTTCTTGGTAAGGACTACAGTATGGTATTTAAAGATTTGGTGATTGTTATAGTCTAATTTATTGTAAGTCAAGTCAGGCTGGATATAATATTTAATTCTGCACCTAATTGTGTTGTGAGCTTGAAACACTTTGGAGGATTAGACTTAGGGACCCGACGATTTTCCAGTGACTACCTTGTTTCATTGAGCTCTTCATATATCAAGGGATCTGTCGTTAGGACACTCTTGATTTGTTGGTGAGAAGGAAGGATGGACAAGTGACCCCCTTCTACGTTCTGTTGGCTCGGAGGAGCGGCATAGAACCCTTCATTGTTCAATTAATACTTATTGTTTAATTGAAGCAGGGATCGAGCCCTCAGGTTTATTTTACAGTTTGAGCAGGAGCAGGTATTGAACCTCTGTTTTTTTTAATACCGTTTCATTTCCTTGATAGTTTATGTTATTCTTGAAGTATGGAGGAATTCCAGTTTTGGATGAACGTGGAGTCTAAGTTAGGAATAACAGGGAAAAATTTAGGAGTCTTTCATTAGTGCTAGGATCCAGGAAGACTTGAAGAGAGAGAATGAAAGGGAGAACGAGAAGACAAAAAAAGAGCCGTGATAGGACTGGATCGTGAGGAAAGAGCTAAAGTATGTGAGGAACAAGATTAAATTAGGGAACTTGAGGAAAGAGCTTAGGATAGAGGAATATGAGTTAAGGGAGAGAGGAAAAGGATCGCGAGCTCTAACAAGCTCGCCTTGAATTAAACACACACCCACACACCACACCCCACACAACACCAACACACACACACACAAAAACCAACCACAAAACCCAACACAACCACACACACACACACACACCCACACACACCCCAAACACACCACCCAAAAAACACACACACACACACACACAAAACACACACCACAAAAACAAACATACACCCCCCCACACCCCCCCCCACACACACACAACACACACACACACAACACACCCACACACACACACAACACCCCACACACACAAACACACAACACCCCACACCCAACCAACACCCACACACCACACACACACCACCACCCCCCATACACACACACACACACACACACACAACCAAAAAAAAACAACACACACCCACAAAACAACTACTGGGCCAGGGAAAAGCGAGGAGTATAAAATTCAAAGACAGGGCCCGAAACAATAAAGGTATGTATTGCAAGATTCTAACGCCAACTGCGTAGAAAGGGAAAAGGGGTCGGAAAGACGTTCACGGGAAAATAGAATTTCAGATATGACGGGACTAAAGGCAAGAACTGTCAAGGAAAGGAAAAAAAATGCCTAGAGGAAGCAGAGGAGACTCAGGGGGAGGAGAAAGGGCGAGGTCATTTTTTTGTGTACGGGCCCCAAGAAAAAAAGGGGGGCCAATTAGAAGAAAAAAACAGGAGGGAAAAAAATGATTAAGGCTTAAAACAATAGGGAGGGCAATATGCCCCAGGTGCAAATTTTCAGAAAATTTTGGGTGGTTTGCGAGGGGAAGGATACGGCCTTCAAAGAAATTTTAAAGGGAAAAGAATCAGTTCGAACCGGATTCTGAAAGAAAAAAAAACAAGGGGGAAAAAACGGGGTAACGAGAGTTACCCACGCGACAGCACAAGAAGAAAGGAAATACACTGAAAGAGGGGTACAGAGACCCAAGGGGGAAAAAAAGGCAAGCGAAGATGAGCAGGACCCAGACACAGGAGGAAGGGGAAACCCCACGAATCTCCCCCCAAAAACCCAACCGCGACATTCCCAACGCAACTGGAACCTAATACAACCCCCTCATTGTTCCCCCTGCCGCAACCCCCTATCACAAACCTCACCCCAAGCTTCCCCTTATGGGCATTTGATCCCCCCCCTCATCACAAACCCCACCTACACCACGCCCCCCTTGGGGCCCCCCCAAGGTCTCGCTCCCAAACCCCCCTATTTTTGCATGCCACATGAAGAAAAGAAATGAAAATTTTTGGGACACAAATGGGATGGAATACGAAAAACATGAGGAGTGGGAAAGAAAGAATCAGTGAGAAATCCCCGACCAAAAGCATCACAGAAACAAAACTTGCTGAGACAATAACAGACACAATTTCCCAAGGGGATATCAGTTCCTAGGAAAGATAGAAGGAGTAGAGGGAAAGGGGGTTGTACTGCCATGAAACACCTTTGGGGGTTTAAAGGAAATGGAAAGGCATGGACATGATTGGAGAAAGAGATACTTTGTAGGTAAAATTAGTCCGAGAAAAAAAAGTGTCTTGGAGGATGTATAACCCCCACAAACTGAGGGGGCCAAGAAGGAGACGAAGAAAACAACGGGGTGATGGTGGACACACTAGGAGGTGGCAAAAGAGCTCACCGAGCAGAGCAAAGTTACGGGTAATGGGTGATTTCAACCACGGGGAGATCGACTGGGAAAACCGGGACCATGGGGGGTCCCGAAACCCCGGGAGAGCCAAGATATGGATGTGGTACTTGAAAACCTAGCTCAACATTCAGGGACACAACCAAGGGAGAGAGGGGGGAGAGCCAGCAAGAGATTTGTGTTCACCCTGAGAAGTTTAGACTTTGGGGACATCATTTACAAACCCCTTGGAGTAGGATCACGTGGTTTGAGTTTTGATTTATAGTAAAGTTACAATGGAGAAGGAAAAGGAAACAAAGGAGAAGGAAACTATAAAAGGGGGTACACAGTATGGAAAAATTTCCCGCAGGAGGTTTAGTGGGGGCAGAGAAAAAGGGAGGAAAATCATTAAAAAAGAATGTGGAATATGTGGGACAAAGTGCAAGAGGCAGGGAAAGGGTTTTTTCAAGGGAAACAGAACTAATAGGAAGCCCCAAAAAGAGTCTTTTTGGTTTCCCGAAAGTGTAGGGGGGCAAAAACTAAGTGCAACAGGAAAAGGAAAAGGTACGGGAGGCATAGGCCCCGGGAAAAAAAGGGAGTTTGGTAAAAGAGCCGAAACGAGTAGCACAGATAAAGAGGGGGGCCCAGGGACAGTAAAAAAATGACATAGATCAAAAGTCAAACTGCCAAAAAGCTGTATAGCCCTTAGGAAAAAAAACAAAAGTCAAGGCCCGGGTGAAAGGGCTGAGGAAAGAAGGGTGGGAACTCAAAAAAAAAACGATCAAAGGTATGTGAGGAGCTAAACACGAGTTTTAAGGGAAAGTTTTACAGTGAGACGGAAGGACTCTGGGGGGACAACCAGATGGGGACACCAGCAAGGAATACCCCAACAAGTGTTGGACGACATACATCAAAGGGGAGGGGGTGAAAAAAAAAGCTGGGGCATAGATACCTAAAAGGCAATGGACCGGGACTTTCCCCCCCGGGGGTCCTTAAGAGGGGCGATGGTCATGCCATTCCCCACAATCTTCAAACCCCCCGGAAACGGCAACTCCCTAGGAGGGAAGACGGAAAAAGTACCCTTTTTTAAAAAAAGGAGACGAAAAGAGGCACTAAACTATGACCTGTGTCTTTGGGTTAGTATGCAAAGTTATGGAGAAGATTTAAAGGGAGGGGTGGAGCCCCTGGAATGGAAAAAGGGTAAAATGCCAACCAGGGGGGATTCGGAAAGGCAAACCTGGTCACAACCTTCGGATTTTATGATAAATAACAAAATAAGACCAAGGGGAAGGGGTGGGTTGATTGCATCTTCTTGGACTGCAAAAAGGCCCTTTGAACTTTCCCAAAAAGAGTTATGCAGAAGTGAGATCAGGTGCATATAAAGGAAGGGCACTGCAATGGATCAGGAATACTGGGGGGGGGTTTTTTACTAAAGAGTATCACGTGGCCCGGACGGCGGGGTCCCACAGGGGTCGGTCCAGGGCCCGTGTTATTTTTGGTATAGTGAAACGACATGATGGGGGGTTAGACTAAAAGTCCCTGTTTGCAGATGATGTAAATTAATGAGGGGGAATTTAAAACATATGGGACCAGGGAGGACTTTAAAAAACCCGGACAGATGGACACCCGGGCCCCAAATTGGGTTCTCGAATTTAAACCCGCCAAAAGCAAAATCTAAAGATAGGGGGAAGGGCACAGAAGACCACAGACGAGTATGGCTAGGGCCAAAGATGCAAACCCCCCCAAGGGGAAAAGATCTTGGGGGGAGTTAAAAACCCAGCATGTCTCTGGAAAGCACACATCAAACAAAATGCGCAAATATGGGGGCCCCAAACCAGAACCATTCCCAACCTTGTAAGGAATCGTTTAAGCCTGTACCCGTGTTGTCAGGCCCCCTACTTTAAATATGCAGCACCTGTTTGGAACCCCATTGATAAAACACGTCAAAAATAAGAAGTACAAAAGGTTTGCGACAAGGTTTTTCCAGAGCTAAGGGGAATGTCCTATAAAAAGATTAAGGGGAACGGGCCCGACGACACGGAGGACAGGAGGGGGCGGGGAGACATATAAAACATAAAATACTGCGTGGAATAAAAAGGGGCAAAGACAGGATGTTCCCGGGGGGGGGACACGAAACAAGAGGCCCCAATTGGGAAGTTGTAATCTTACTAGCCCGTAACAACTTCATCGTTTTCGGCTGGTCTCCTCAGGAAAAATTAATGAATAGAAAAGAAAAAAAAAAACTGACAAATATAAAAAACCCTTTTTATTTAGGAAATATGAAAAAAAAAACCTTAAATATGAAAAACGATCCTCATGAAAGAAAATAAAAAAAAGAAAAATTAAAGAATCGAATTCAA
>NW_026506519.1:0-36965 GCF_026875155.1 Cherax quadricarinatus
TTTGGGGGACAGATTGGAGGGCGGTGGAAGGAAAAGGTGTAACGGGAAAAGTGTTACAAGGGTTACCGTGGAGGCCCCGAGGGTACTCCCCGTTCTCTCAACCATTTTGTTTGTAATTATTTGTGTAAATGATAACTAAAGGGCCCTCCCGTAGTAGTAATCTCGTCTTGCTTATTATAATTATTAAAGATTAGCCGGTATTCTCCCGGGCCGGGCCTTTTCCAAGTGGTGGCCCGGCCTTGGCTCCCTCTCTAGGGAGTGTCTGAGACCTAAGTCTCCCATGGGAGGAGGCACAAGTACCTCCTCATCTTTGGGACCAATTGTCCCAGGCCTAGCCACAAGCTAGGCCTCTCTGGTCTGCCATCCCCGCCCAAGGGACTAATGGGAATGACAGTCTTGTGAGCTGCAAGCTCCGGTTCAGGCACCTACCCTGCCCTAGAAGGGCTGGGCATGGTATCGATCCTCTTCTTGCTTGCTATACTGAAGCCTATACCCTCTGCTATATATGCTAGCACTGTCTCTAACTTTTCTATGTAACCTCATACTCACCCTACATATTTCCCTGTATTAATTTAAGTGTATTTGATAATATAGATAATTAATATTATATTAATTAATGAAAGATTTAACCCCAGTAAAACCCAGCACAGAGCCGCACCAGGCCATCCCAACCCCAAACTTAACAAATTGATGTTCTTCCTTCATCACCACACTTCATACTCCATATCCGGTTGTTATATACCCTGTGTACCGAGGGTCTGTTCAGTCAGCACTCTGGTTGAGCTAAACAATAACAGCAGTGGTAAACAGGCACAACAGAGGGATATATGTATACATCAATAACAACACTGCGACTAGCCAAGGATTCGACCACATGCTGCTTTGGCCTACCTCATGGTGAACGAAAACCCATGACGCTCTAACCAACAGGACCACGCAATCATACGAGAACTAAGCACCCAGCCAAGCTGGTGTGTTACCCTTGGTCCGAGGACATACAACACCGTATGTCCTGGGACCAAGGGTAACACACATAGCTTGGCTAGTGCATGGTTCTTGTAGGATTGCGTAGTCCTGTGGGTTAGAGCGTCATGGGTTTTCGGTCACCAGAATATATATATATATATATATATATATATATATATATATATATATATAATATATATATATATATATATATAATATATATAATATATATATATAATATAATATATTCTCTCACTTTTATACTTAAAAACTCCAAAACCACAAAAGGAAATTGGATTCATCAGGCAGAGGAAAGTTAAAGGGAATGTTGAGTAGCAACTTGGGACGTGAGTGAGTGAGAAAGAGGATGTTTAAGACATGAATGATCTGGTCACTCATGAAGGACGTTCAAGTAACTTTGCGTGTGTATGTCTGTTGTTGTGTATGTGTGTGTGTGTAGTTTATGTACTCACCTAATTGTGGTTGCAGAGTTGAGTCATATTTCCTGGCACGTGTGTGTGTGTATGGTATATGTGTGCTGTATGTGCATGTGTGTGAATTTGTGTGTTTGTGCGTGTTCGTATGTGTGTGTTTTATTGTGTGTATTTATAGGTGGTGTATCTCCTCACCTATTTTTACTCACCTTTTTGTGGTTGCAGGGGTGGACATAGCTCCTGGCCCCGCCTCTTCACTGATCGCTATAGGGCCTCTCTCTCTCTCTCCCTGCCTCCATGAGCTTATCATGCCTCGTCTTAAAACTATGTATGGTTTCTGCCTTCACTACATCACTTGCCAGACTATTAAAACTTCCTGACAACTCTAGACTAAAGAAATACTTCCTAACATCTCTTGACTCATCTGAGTCTTCAACTTCAATTGTGACCCCCTGTTTCTGTCTTCCATCTCTAGAAACATCAGGCCCTCTGTCCACCTTGTCAATTCCTCCAGTATTTTGTATGTCGTTATCATCTCTCCTCTAACTCTCCTGTCCTCCAGTGTCGTCAGGCCGTTTTCCCCTTAAACTTTCTTAGTAGGACATTAATACCCTTAGCTCTGTAACTAGCCTTGTTGCAAAAACCCTTTCCACTTTCTCTAATTTCTGACGTGCTTGACCAGGTGTGGGTTCCAACCTGGTGCTGCAACTCCAGTATGGGCCTGACGTACACGGTGTACAGAGTCTGAACGATTCCTTACTGAGGTATTCGGAATGCTATTCTCAGTTTTTTCAGGCGCCCATATGCTGCAGCAGTTATCTGGTTGATGTGCGCCTCGGGAGATGTCTCGGAATTATACTCACCCCAAGATCTTTCTCCTTGCAGTCTTTAGCCACCTAGACTATACTCTGTCTGCGGTCTTCTTTGTCCTTCCCCGATCTTTATGACATTGCATTTGGGGGGGTTAAATTCGAGAAGCCAGTTGCTGGACCAGCCTGTCTTTTTAGCTGCAGGGGTTGAGTTCAGCTTCCGGCCCTGCATCTTAACTTACGCTCCCCCCCTCCAGGGCCCTGTCATACCCATTCTTAAACTTTCTGTCTGTATCTAGTCTACCACATCTCTCATACACCCCTCCATCCTTGATTCCTTTAACCTTTTTTTTTTTTCTTTCTCCTCTCCCCTTTTTCACTCCCTTTATATCCACCTTCATTTTCCCCCCCCTCCCCCCTCTCTTCCCCTTTCCCTCCCCCCCATTGTGAGTGCCCCTTCAGAAAAACCTCTTCAATAAGAAGGAGGAAAGGGGAAAAGGGGTTTTGACTTTTTTTTTTTTTTTTTATCACACTGGGCCGTTTTCCCCCCAAAGGCAGGGGGCCCAAAAAAAGAAAAACTTTAAACCATAAACACTCCATCACTGTCTTGCCAGAAGGGTGTTTTAAACACTACATTTTTTTAAACTCAAAAATTAACACCCCTCCTTCAAAATGAAAGGGCACTGTATTTCCCATCTCCAAATCAATTTCCGGCCTCCCGGTTTCCCTGAACCCTTTCATAAATGTTACGGGGGGCCAAACCCCAAACTGCCGCCAAGTTTTAAAAAAAACCATTGTCCCCCCTTCACTCCTAAAAAAACACGCTAAAGCATGCCTGCTGGAAGCCCCAACCCCCCTCGCACAAAAAAACCCCCTTTTAAACCCCCTCCCCCCAAACCCCTTTCCCTGGGGCCAAACCCCTACCCCCCTTCCCTTTCCATTTACAGACTAAAACCCCCTTTTTAAAAGTCATTCTGTTTGGGCTCCTTTCCCCTCACTTTCCGACCACCTAAAACCACCCTTCCTCAGCCCCCCTGAAAAATTTTTGGGAAATTTCCCCGCACCTCCTCCTAATTTCCCAAAACCCAAAACGAATGCTTTTGCATTATATTCACCCCACACTTTGCCCTCAGACAGGAAAATCTCCACTGCCTCCACCCTTTCCCTCGCTGCAACATTCATCAAACCCCGCTTAAAAACCCTTATAAAGCTTTGGAAAAACCCAAATACTCTCAAACACCCCTTTTTGGCCTCCAAGGACAAAGTTCTTTGTCCCAAAAGATTTCGTAAGTAAACCACCACTCTTTTTTCCCTCATCAATTCTATGTTTTCACCTCACCCTTTCATAGACCCATCCGGGCCCACGCCCCCCTCCCAAATATCTGAATACGTTCACCTCCCCCAAATCTCTCCCTCCAATCTATATTCAATCTTTCATCACCTAATTTTTTTGTTATCCTCAAAAAACCTTCCCTCTTTCCTGTATTCCCCTTTTAATTTTCTTCTTTTGCCACCCAAAACCAAATTCTTCCCCCAACTCGCAGCTTTTTCTTCAGAATCCCCAAGAGCACAGGGGCCATCAGCAAAGAGCGCTGTGACAACTCCCACTTTGTTTTGGGATTCTTTATTTTTTTAACTCCACGCCTTTTTGCCAAGACCCCGCATTTACTTCTCTACAAACCCCCTCTTTAAAATATTAAAAAAAACCACGGTGACTTTATGCAATAAGAAGGGGGGAAAAAGTGGGAAAAGGTTTAAAAATGTCCCGCAGATTACCGTCCCCCCCCACAAAAACGGGAAAGAGGGGGGAAAACAGAAAAACGTTTTCGATATTTTTACAGAAAACGAGATGAAAGGGGAAAAAAAAACATTTTTAAAAATTTCAAAAGAAAAAAAGGATGAGGGGGGGGGGTACACACCCAAAGTTTTTTAGAGGTTACCCCAGAAAACGGGATGAAGTATTTGAAAACATTTTTTTAAAAAAAAGAAAAAGGGATGGAAAGGGGGAAGACAACATTTAAACGACGTACAGAAAACCCTCTGTTAAATATTTTTAATCCAATTACAAAAAAAAAATTGCTGAAATGAAAAAACGATTTAATTAAATTTTTTTGTTTTTCCATTTTTATTTTTAACTGCCCGGGGGGTTTTTGAATGGGGTTTTAAAACCTATCCCACGGGGGAGGGTACCATGTTTCCCCCCACTGGTAAAAGACCCCTTTTCTGTTTTTCCCCTTTTTTCATTTTCCGGGAAATTTCCCAAAACACTTTTTTTTTAACTTCCTTTCCTTTCCCAAAAACCTGCATAGCAGTCATATTATCATTGTATAATCTAACTGACGCTAAACCCCAAGGGTCAACCCGGCATAAAAACATTGGGATTTCCTTTTCAACGCTGATCTCACAAGTGAGAGATCCACTGTCTCCCTTTTTCGGGGCGCCTTAAAAAATTTTTTAAAAATGTCTCTCAACACTCTTTCTCCTCAAAGGAAAGTTCTTTGATGTTGGTGAGGGGCCCCTTGATTTAGGGAATTGTTTTGTGCTCCATTCCCCGAAAATTTAACCTGAATCCCTTCCCCCCCCCCCCCCCAGGCGCTGTATAATCCCCGGGGTTTTGGCGCTTTCCCCCCCCTTTTTATAATAATAATAACTCAAAACTCTTAACCTCCCATATTCATGCCTGGCCATCTTTCGGGTTGATTTGATATCGCCGTTTGATGGATTAGACACTGGGCACACTGGTCTTGTAACGTTTCGCCCGCCCAGGGCTTTCATATACACATAGACATAATAAGAAGACTGTAAAATTTTTACAGCGGGCAGTAAAGCTAGGTTTATCAGTCCCTCACTAGTAGCAGTGATGAGCACCGTAGTCTGGAAGAATCTAAGGAACTCAAGGAAAAGTTTGGGTGCAGATGGCCGCATTTTTTACAGTCTCTGACACCTGGTAGATGAACCAGGGGCGGCTGGTTTGGTTCGGTTTTAAACCTTCGACTACACAAAGGGGGTTATTAAGGATACGGACCCCAAACTTTATCCAAAATAAAAAGACTTAAACCCGCTTTGTTAGCTGGGAAAATACAACCTCATGTATTATCCTGCACACGGCTCTGTTTACTTATTTATTTTCATATTTTTTCTTTCAAACTTTCCCTTTGCCTCTTGGCTTTAAAAAGTCAAAAAATTTTTATCATCATCTTTTTATTCCCCGTTTTACATTACGCTTCACACAGAGATGGAGATCTTATGCCAGACGTCACCTCCTTCACTGCTTGTCTTCTGTTTCTCTTTTATTTCTTTCTCCGCTCTTCTTGCCAGGCATAAAGTTTCTGAAAAACATTTTAAGGAAAACTAGGAGAGTGAGAGGGGGGGGAAAAAGGGGGCAAATGATCTGACAAGACATTAATCTGTTTTCACCCCTAAGGGAATATAACCTGGGAAGTGGAGGGGGAGGGGGTGGGGGTGGGAGGGGGGATGGCTGGGGGATAGGGGGAAGGGGGAATCAATTAAAACACGAAAACCAAAGGGTGCCGTTCACTCTCCTCCTCCCCTCCTCACCTTCTCGCCCGGTTTCCTTAACACTTAACCCAGGAACTTTATGTTTCCCGTTAGTTTCATTTTCCCTGTTTCGTTTCCCCTCATCGAGTCTTTAATCTCAATTGCTTTCCGACGGTTGAAATCACTACCCTTATTTTAGTTTAATTTTTTTTCCCCCTTTTTCACTTCATTTCCAAACGTGAATCATTGGTCATTTCCTGTTATACTCCCTCATGGACTCGTCTTAATCGTCGCACAAGTTTTTTACTTTAAACTTGAGGTCATCCGCTTGTATTAATACTAAATGATTTAAAACAAGCGGGGTTTAATCTTACAGTGACAAACATTCGTTGTCATTTTCAGCCGTGACCTTTTGAGCCTCGTTCCGAAGTCTTTCTGTCTCACTCTCTCCCCTGTTTTTCCCCCCCTCTCTGTCTCCTTCTATCTCCCTCTCTTGTCCCCGTCTCCCCCTCTGTCCCATGTCTCCGCTCTCCCCTGTCCCCCTGGCTCTCTCGGGGCTCAAAATGACCTTTACCATCAGTCACTTTTTTCTCACAAAGCCCCACAGAGCCTCTATCCCCTCACTATGACGAAGCTTCTCCCTGCCGGGCTTGTTGCCCGGGCTTGCGCCTGGTTTTGGGCTTGCCTGGCTAACTTCCCTTTTCTCGTACTTCCCTTTATTTTTCCCAAAAAGGCTTCCTCTAGTACAAAACAGGGAAGTTGTTCAAAAAAAAAAAAAATTTTTACATCACGGCAAAAAGGTCCCCCCCGTCCTCACACCCTTTTTTTTGGTTGCCCCCCCCAAATTGATCTTCACAAACATCTATAAAGGGCGGGGTCCCCCTACGCCGTCGCCTCCTTGGTAAACGGCATCGCCCAAGAACTGAGGGCAGAAAGTTTTTCCTCAGCGGGAAGAACCCCAGCATCAGTCAGTTTTGTCCCTTTCTCCAGAATTTTTTGTTTTTCATTTCCATCGCCGGTGGGTTTTCGAGAAAGGGAATTTTATATAAACCGGACGATAACCCCCCCCTGACCGTATCAGACCCCCAAATCGGGGGTCGAAATGGCTCTGGGAGACTTTATAATGGGGTTAATCTTCCCAATCTTTATTTTTTTTCCTGCGACTGTCGCCTTTGTTGTGTGTGTTGTGTGTGTGTTTTGGTTTCTTGTATTTTCCAATTGCCCCCTTTTCCGTTTTTTTGGAAAAACAGGAAAAATCCCTAACACTTTCACCCAGTCTCTCGCTGTACCTCTTACGATCTCTCAGTCTCGTTTTCATTTCTTTTAATGGTTTTTCAACAAACGTTTTTTTTACGTGAATTTTGTAAATTCCTCATTAAATTCCCCTATCGTTTATGTAAAGGGTATTTTATTAATGAAAAATAGTTTACCAGACAAATTAAGCAAATTTTTCTTGCAAAGAAAAATTTAATAATATAAATCCGGGGAAACCTTTTTTTGACCTTCTTGGGCCCCGGGTTTTCCAAGAACTTTTATGTACCCGGGATGCTTTTCCCGCACCATCCGGGATTATTCTGATGTCGATAAACTAGCCAAAACCACCCAACGGATGGATAGGGTTTGCACAATAAACTTCCAAAAGGGGGGGGTTTACGGGGGGGGGGGGTTTCACAAACTACCAAATTCGGCGACAAAATCAAATACTTCGTTACTCCTACCCAAAAATTTTTCCCATTCTTTTAAACACGGTTTTTTTTCCATTTTGTTGCATCCCCCTTTCTTTTTCGTTATCTCCTCCTCTTTAAACCTTTAGCGCTGATCCTGGAGACCCCGCACTAAAGCCCCAAACCCCGCGTCACGCGGGGCAGGGCGGGAACGAGCCGAGACCACTTCCATCGTAATTAATCACAAGAAAGGCCCAAAATTACTCCCGCTGAGCAAACCCCATTAGATCAAATTGCTGAATAGGCAGTTTTTGCTCCCTTCCCGGGACTGGCAATTAAGCGGCGCACCAGGGCCAACCACCGCGGGCTATCACCATGGTCACATTAGAATCTTTAATTTATCATAATCGTCATTATAATCATCATAAAAAACTTTATAATCGTAGTGTTTCTAAAATTATTATCAAGGGGTAGAGAGAAAAGGTAAGATTACATTTGGTAAACATCGGGAGAGAGAAAGTTTAAACAAAAATCTAGAGAGTACAGTGTAGAGATAAGGGTAGTTTGTCAGCCCAGAAATCATCCAAACGAAAACGTGCTTTTCCCGACCCCTTTTGTTTGCAAACCCCGGGGCCTAGTTTATTTTAAAATTAAAGAAAATCATAACCCAAGCACAAAAAACCCGCAAAATTCAACAGCGTTGCGTTTAATCTAGCGCTCAGTGTACCCTGCCTAGCCGGCCCCTCTCTCGGGACAAGTCAGCCCAGCCCTGATTTCCCCTCTCACACCTCCCCAGGCCCGAGGGCGCCCCGGCGGGGGGGCTAACAACATCAGCTCGCGGTTCCTAGGCATACCCTGAGGTTGCAAGAACCTGCAAAGGGAGGGGAATTTTTAACCTGGGGTTGCAAGCACCTGCCCCCAGGTTTCGAATAGCTCAGCCTTTTCCTGGTTACCGTCTTTTTGATTGGCTGCCATAGCTGTTTGGGGTCGCTACCCAACCGTTACTGGGGTCCCTTTTGTCACCATAGTGGCTTGCCCACCGTTTTTTTTAGTCACAATGTCCCTTTTTTGCGTTTGTCACCTTTTTAGGGTCACTAAAGCCCAACTTTTGGGGCCCTAATTTTCACCGTTTTGGGGGGTTTATTTAATGTAAACCGGGTTGTCCCTTTTTGCACCGTTGCTATTAATTAAAAAAGGTCCGGGTAATTATCCCCTAATTAACTCGAATAAAAGCAACCGGAAATTATATAAAAATACTACCGAAAATTTCACCTTACAACATTTTCCTTTTTGGGGCAACAAAAGGGCCGGGTTTGTATAGTAAATGAAACAATTCACTTATTTTTTTAATACTTTTTTCGGGGCCCAGCAAGTTTTTTTAGGTTAAAACCTACCCAAAACAAAAAACGGGGGGTTTTTAAACCCCTGTATCCCACCGAAAACCAGCGGGTAAATAACTTAAAACACAGGTATTAAAGTTTCCCTATCTTTAAAACCCAAGTTTCAGTAAATATTATATTTTTAAAATAAAAGATTTATATATATATATAGATATATATAATATAATTTAAAAAATATATATATAATAAATATATATAATAAATATATAATAAAAATATATAATATATATATATATTTATATATATATATATATATTATATATATAAATATATTTATATAAAAATATATAATATAATATAAAAATATATATATATTATATATATAAAAAAATATATATATATAAATTTTAAATTTTTTATATAATAAAATTTTATATATATTTATATATAATATAATAATAAAAGAATATATATATATATATAAAATATATATAATATATAAAAGAAAAAATTTGTTAAATTTGATGAAGAAAGGAAGCTGGGGATTCGTGAAAGGGAAAGGGGAGGAATAACAGGGGGTGGGAGTGGGGAAAGGGGCCAGTTGTGATGGTGGGGAAGTTCGTGGGAGTAGGTAAAAAAAAAGGGGGGGAAAGGCACCCCGGAATTAAAGGGGATAAAGATAGAAATGTTAAAAGCAGGGGGGGATATAGTTTTGGATGGTTAGTGCAATTTTTTTAATAAATGTATAAGAGGGTAAGGTCCTGGGGTTTGGAAAAGAGAGCATGCATAGTTTCCTCTGATAAAGGAAAAGGGGGAAAAAAAAAAGTGAAAAAATTTAAAAGGGGGGATAAGTCTGCTGAGTATCCCTTTTGGAAAAAAAGTGTATGGTAGAGTTATTATTGAAAAGAATTTTAAAATAACGGGGAATAGGAAAAGCGATAACAAGGAGGCTTTTGGGGAAAATTTGGGGTGTGGGACCAGGTGTTTACAGTGAAAAAATATAAGTGAAAGTATTTAGATAAAGGTAAAGAGGTCTTTGTGGGTTTTTAAAGGATTTGGAAAAAAAGGCCCTATGAAGGGGGATAGGGGGCAAGGGGGCAGATGTTTTCAAGTGTATGGTGTAGGGGAAAGGGTTTCTGAAAACAGTGAAGGGGTTTTTACGAGGATTGGAGGCCAAATTAAAAAATGTAGGGAAAAAGGGAAATTATTTTCCCCGTAAAAAAAGGCCTTAACAAGGAGGGGTGATGTCCCCGTGGTTTTTTTAATATATTTATAGATGGGGTTGTAAGAAATAAATGCGAGGGTCTTTTACAAGAGGTGTTGGGGTTAAAAGATAAAGAATCACACACAAAGTGGGGGTTGGGCACAGCGCTCTTTGCTGATGACACTGTTTCTCTTGGGGGAAATTCGAAGAGAAATTGCAGAGATTGGGATGAAAATTTTTAGGGTTTTAAAAAAAAAAAAAATTAAAGGTAATACGGAAAGGTAAAATTATGAGGGAAAAAAAAAAAAAGTGGGGGGGGGGGGGGGGTGCAAAATTGAAAACAGAAATTTGGGGGGAAGATAGGGGGATGAAAAGTATTTCCCCAATATTTGGGAGTGGGCGTGTCCCGCGGGTGGGGCTTTAAAAAATGAGGGGAATCATAAATTGATGAGGAAAAAAAGTGAGTGGTGCACTTAGGAGTCTGTGGAGACAAAGAACTTTGTCTTTGGAGGCAAAGAGGGGAATGTATGAGAGTATAGTTTTACCAACGCTCTTATATGGGTGTGTGAAGCATGGGTGATGAATGTTGCAGCGAGGAGAAGGCTGGAGGCAGTGGAGATGTCATGTCTGAGGGCAATGTGTGGTGTGAAATATAATGCAGAGAATTCGTAGTTTGGAAGTTAGGAGGAGGTGCGGGATTACCAAAACTGTTGTCCAGAGGGCTGAGGAAGGGTTGTTGAGGTGGTTCGGACATGTAGAGAGAATGGAGCGAAACAGAATGACTTCAAGAGTGTATCAGTCTCTAGTGGAAGGAAGGCGGGTAGGGGTCGGCCTAGGAAAGGTTGGAGAGAGGGGGTAAAGGAGGTTTTGTGTGCGAGGGGCTTGGACTTCCAGCTGGTATGCATGAGCGTGTTTGATAGGAGTGAATGGAGACAAATGGTTTTTAATACTTGACGTGCTGTTGGAGTGTGAGCAAAGTAACATTTATGAAGGGGTTCAGTGGAAACCGGCAGGGCGGACTTGAGTCCTGGAGATGGGAAGTACAGTGCCTGCACTCTGAAGGAGGGGTGTTAATGTTGCAGTTTAAAAACTGTAATATAAAGCACCCTTCTGGCAAGACAGTGATGGAGTGAATGATGGTGAAAGTTTTTCTTTTTCGGGCCACCCTGCCTTGGTGGGAATCGGCCAGTGTGATAATAAATATATATATATATATATATATAATATATATATATATATATATATATATATATATATATATATATATATATATATATATATATATATATATATATATATATATAATATATATATATATATAATTAGTTATTTTTCTATAATTGTAATAATAATTCATTAATTATTACTGGTTATGGTAGTAGTAGTAGTAACTAGTGTATTATAACTATTATCATTATCACATCCCCAATAATCATCATTTTCATAATATTCACAAATTCAGAATATAATTTCAAATCGGACACGACAATAAACAAAAAAATCCCTAATACAATTGCACTTGAAAAATGTTATTTAAGTTCTGTTGTACAAATCAAATTCTAGAACACAATTTCTCTTTTGCGATGTAATTTGCTCTGTTTATTATATGTATACAATCATCTGATTGTATGGTGGTGATGGTAGGTGGTAGTGGTGTTAGTGGTAGTGTTGGTGCTGGTTCGTGGTAGTTGTGGTGGTGGAGGTGGTGATGGTAGGTGGTAGTGGTGTTAGTGGTAGTGTTGGTGCTGGTTCGTGTAGTTGTGGTGGTGGAGGTGGTGATTTGGGAGGTGGTAGTGGTGTTAGTGGTAGTGTTGGTGCTGGTTCGTGGTAGTTTGGGGGTGGAGGTGGTGATGGAGGTGGTAGTGGTGTTAGTGTAGTTGTGGTGGTGGTTATGGATTTTTTGGGGTGGAGGTGGTGAGGGAGGGGGAGTGGTGTTTGGGTATGTTTTGGGGCTGGGGAAAAAATTTTCCCTTTAAAGTTTGGGGGGGGGGGGGGGGAAAAAAAGGGGCTTTGGGGGGGGGGGGCCCCCCCCCCCTTTTTTTTTTGGGGGGGGGGGGGGGGGGTTTTTAAGGGGGGGGGGGGGGGAAAGGGGGGTTTTTTTAAAAACCCGGGGGTTTTTTTTTTTAAAAAGGGTTTTTTTTTTTAAAACCCCGGTTTTTTTTTTTCCCCTTTTTTCCGGGGGTTTTGGGGGGGGGGTTTTTTTTTTTTTCCCCTTTAAAATTTAAAAAATTTTTTAAAATTTTTTGGGGGTTGGGAAAAACCCCAAAAAAAACCCCTTTTTTTTTTCCCGGGGGGGGCCCGGGGCCAAAAAAAAATTTTTTGGGGGGGGGTTTTTTAAAAAAAGGGGGGGTTTTTTTTAAAAAATTTTTTCCCCTTTGGGGGGGGGGGGGTTTTAAATTTTTTCCCCCTTTTTAAAAAATTTTTTTTTTTTTTTCCCCCCCCTTTTTTGGGGGTTTTTTTTTTTAAATTTTTTTTTTTTAAAATTTTTTTCCCCCCCCAAAAAAAATTTTTTTGGGGCCCCCTTTTTTGGGGGGGGAATTTTTTGGGAAGGGGGGGCCCCCCTTTTTTAAAAAAAAAGGGGGGGGGAAAAAAAAAAAAAAGGGGTTTTTTTTCCCCAAAAAGGGGTTTGGGCCCAAAAAAAAGGGGGGGGTTTTTTTTTTTTTGGGGGGGTTTTTGGGGGGGGGGGGGGGGGGGAAAAAAAAAATTTTTTTTGGGGAAAAAAAGGGGGGGGGTTTTTTTGGGGGGGGGGGTTGGGGGGGGGGGTTTTTTCCCCTTTCCCCCCCCCGGGTTTTTTTTTGGGGGGGGGAAAAAAAAATTTTTTTTTGGGGGGCCCCCCCCCCTTTTTTTTTTTTGGGGGGGGGTTTTTTTTTTTAAAAAAAATTTTCCCCCTTTTTGGGGGGGGGAAAAAAAAAAAACCCCCCGGGGCCCCTTTTCCCTTAAATTTTTCCCCGGGCCCTTTAGGGTTTTAAAAAATTTTTTTTGGGGGGGGGAAAAAAAAAATTTTTTTTAGGGGGGGGAAAAAAAAAAGGGGGGGGTTAAAAAAAAGGGGGTTTTTTTAAAAAAAAAAAAATTTTGGGAAATTTGGGGGGGGTTTTTTTTTGGGGGAAAAGGAACTTTTTTTAACCCTTTTTTGGGGGGTTTGGGGGAAAAGGGGGGGGGGGGAAAAAAAGGGGGGAAAAGGGGGCCCCCAAAAATTTTTAAAGTTTTTAAAGGGGGGGGGGGGGGTTTTAAAAAAAAAATTTTTTTGGGGAAAAATTTTTTTTTTGGGGTTTAAAAAATTTTTTTTTTAAAAAAATTTTTTTTTTTTTTTAAAAAATTTTTTTTTTAAAAAAAAAAAAGGGGTTTTGGGGGGGGGGGGGGGGGAAAACCCTTTTTTTGGGGGGAAAAAAGGGGGGGTTTTTTGGGGGGAAAATTTTTTCCCCGGGGAAATTTGGGGGGTTTAAAGGGAAACCCCCCCCCAAAAAGGAAATTTTAATTAATTTTTATAAAAAAAAAAAATTTTTTTGGGGGGGAAAAAAAAAAAAAAAATTTTTTTTTTTTTTGGGGGGGGGTTTTTTTTAAAAAAAAAAAACCCCGGGGGGTTTTTGGGGGGGTTTTTTAAAAAAAAATTTTTTAAAAAAATTTTTTAAAAATTTAAAAAGGGGGGGGGGGAAGGGGAAAAGAAAAATAAAAAAAAAAAAAAGGGGGTTTTTAAAGGCTGGGTTTTTTTTTTCCCCCTTTTAAACCCCCCTTTTTTAAGGGGGGGGGGGGGGGCCCCCTTTTGGGGGGGAAATTTTTAAGGTTGCCCCCCGGGGGCCGGGAAATTTTTTTCCCCCCCCCAAAATTTTTTTTTTTGGGGGGGGGGGTTTTTTTTTTTTGGGGGGCCCGGGGGGGGAAAGGGTTATTTTTTTTCCCATTTTTTTTTTTGGGGGGTTTTTTTTTTTGGGGGGGGGTTTTGGGGGGGGGGGGGGTTTTTTGGGGGAAATTTAATTTTTAAAAAAAGGGGGTTTTTTTTCCCCAAATTTTTTTTTAAAAAGGGTTTTAAAAATTTGGGGAAAAAGGGAAATTTTCAAAAAAAAAAACCCCCCCTTTTTTTTTGGGGAAAAAAAAGGGTTTTTTGGGGATAATAAAAAAAAATTTTTTTTTTTTGGGTTTTTTTTTTGGGGAAAAAAAAAAAAAAAAAAAAAAAAAGGGGGGGGAAAAAATTTTTTTTGGGGGAATTTTAAAAGGGGGGTTTTCCCAAAAAAAAAAATTTTTTTTTTAAAAGGGAAAAAAATTTTTTTTGGGTTTTTAAAAAAAAAAATTTTTTAAAAAAAGGAAAAAAAAATTTTTTTAAAAAAAAAAAAAATTTTTTAAAAAAAATTTATAAATTATTTTTTAAAAAATTTTTTTTTTAAAAAATTTTTTTTTTAAATTTTTTTTTTTAAAAAAGGGGGGGAAAAAAAAAAAAAAAAAAATTTTAAAAAATAAAAAAAATTTTTTTTAAAAAAATTTATATAAAAAAAAAATTTTTTTGGGGGGTTTTTTTTTTGGGAAAAAAATTTTTTGGGAAAGGGGGGGGGAAAAAAATTTTAAAATTGGGGGTTTTTGGGGTGGGGCAAATGGGGGTAAAAAAACCCCCGGGGAATTTTTTAAAAAAAGAAAAAAAAAAAAAAAATTTTTTTTTTTAAAAACAAATTTAAAAAAAAAAAAAATTTTTTTTTTAAAAGGGCGGGGGGTTTTTTTAAAAGGAAAGGGGGAAAAAAAAAAATTTTTGGGGGGGTTTTTTTTTTTGGGGGAAAATTGTTTTTTTTTTTTTTTAAAAAAAAAGGGGTTTTTTTTTTTTAAAAAGGGGAAAAAAAAAAAAAGGGGGGGGAAAATTTTTGGAAAAAAAATTTTTCCCTTTTTTTTAAAAATTTTTTTTTTGGGTTTTTTTTTAAAAGGGTTTTTTTTTTTTTGGGGGGGGAAAAACCCCTTTTTTTGGGGGTTTTTTTGGGGAAAAAAATTTTTGGGGGGGGGGGGTTTTTTTTTAAAAAAAATTTAGCCCCCCCCAAAAAAAAAATTTTTTTTTTCCCTTTTTTTTAAAAAAATTTTAAAAAAAAAATAAAAAAAAAAACCCAAAAAAAAGGAAAAAAAAAAAAAAAATTTTAAAAAACCCTTTTTTAATTTTTTGGGGAAAAAAAAACCCAAATTTTTGGGGGGGGAAAAAAAAAAAAAAAAAGGGGGGGGGGGGGGGGAAAAAAGGGGGGGGTGGGGGGAAAATTTTGGGGGGAAAAATTGGGGGGGTTTTTTTGGGGTTTTTTTGGGGGGGGGTTTGGGGGGGGGTTTTAAAAAAAGGGGGGGAAAAAAGGGTGGGGGTTTTTTTGGGGGGGGGGGTTTTTTGGTTTTGGGGGGAAATTTTGGGGGGGTTTTTTAAAGGGTTTTTGGGGGGTTGGGAGGGGGGGGGTTTTGGGGGTTGGAAGAGGGGGGCTTTTGGGCTTTTGGGTGGGGGGGAAAGGGGGGGGGTTTTTTGGGGGTTTTTGGGGGGGTTTTTTAAAATTGTGGGGGGGGGGGAAAGGGGGGGGTTTTTTTTGGGGGGGGGGGGGCGGGTTTTTGGGGGGGGGTTTTTTAAAAAGGGGGGGGGGGGGGGTTTTTTGGGGGGGGTTTTTGGGGGGGGTGGGGGGGGGGAATTTGGGGTTTTCGGGGGGTTTTGGGGGGGGGGTTGGGAAATGGTTTTTTTTGGGGGGGTTGGGGGGCGGGAAATTTTTGGGGGGGGGGAAAAAGGGGGGGGGGGGTTTTGGGGGGGGGGTTTTTTTTTTTTGGGGGGGGGTTTTGGGGGGGTTTTTTTTTAAAAAGGGGTGTTAAAAAGGGGTTTGGGGAATTAAAAAAGGTTTTTTTTTTTTTGGGGGGGGGTTTTTTTAAAATTTTTTTTTTTAAAAAAATTAAAAAAATTTTTTTTTAGTTTTTTTTTAAATTTTTTTTTTTTTTTTTTAAATTTTTAAAAATTTTTAAGTTTTTTTTTTTAAAATTTTTTTTTTTTAGGGGTTTTTTTTTTTTTAAAAATTATTTTTTCCCCTTTTTTAAAAATTTTTTTTTTTTTTTGGGGGTTTTTTTTTTTAAAAAAAAAATTTTTTTTAAAAATTTTTTTGGTTTTTTTTTTTAAAATTTTTTAGGGGGGGGTTTTTGGGGGGGTTTTTTTTTTTTTTTTTTTTGGGGGGTTTTGGGGTGGTTGGGGGGTTTTTGTTTTTTGGGGTTTTTTTTTTGGGGGGGTTTTTGGGGGTGGGTTGGTGGTTTTTTTGGGTTTGTTGGTGGGGGGGGGTTTTTTTGGGGGGGTTTGGGTTGGTTGGTTTTTGGGGTATTTTTTTGGGGGGTTTTTTTTTTTTTTTTGGGGGGGGGGGGTTTTTGGGTTTTTTTTGGGGGTTTTTTTGGGGGTGGGGGTTGGGGTTTTAAGGGGGTTAGGGGGGTTTGGTTTTGGGGGGGTTTTTTTTGGGGGGGGGGGGGAAGGGGGGTTTTTTTGGGGTTTTGGGGGGGTTTTGGGTGGGGGGTGGGGGGTTTTTTTGGGGTTTTTTTTGGGGGTTTTTTTGGGGTTGGGGGGGGGGAATGGGGGTTTTTTTGGGGGGGGGTTTTTTTGGGTGGTTTTTTTTTTTGGGGGTTTTTGGGGGTTTTGGGTTGGTTGGGGGTTTTGGGGGTTTTTGGGGGGTTTTTTGGGCTTTTGTGGGGGGGGGTTATTTTGGGTTTTTTTTGGGGGTTTTGGTTTTGGTTTTGGTGGTTTTGGGGGGTTTTGGGGGGGGGGGGGGTTTTTTTTTTTTAAGGGGGTTTTTGGGGGGGGGGGGGGTTTTTTTTTTTGGGGGTTTTTTTTGGTGGTGGGGGGGGTTTTTGGGGGGGTTTTTTTGGGGGTTTTGGGGGTTTTTGGGTTTTGGTTGTTTTTTTGGGGGTTGGGGGTTGTTTGGTTTTGGTTTTTTTGGTGTTTTTTGGGGTTTTTTGGGGTTTTTTGGGGGGGTTTTTGGGTTTTTTTGGGGGAAATTTGGGGGTTGGGTTTTTTGGGGGGGGGGGGGGGTTTTTTGTGTTTTTTTGGTTTTTTTTTGGGTTTTTGGTTTTTTTTGGGGTGGGGGTTTTTTTTTTTTTGGGGTGGTTTTTGGGGGGGGTTTTTTTGGGGTTTAATTGGGGGTTTTTTTTTTTTGGGGTTTTTTTTTTTTTTTTTTGGGGGGGTTTTTTGGGGGTTTTTTTAGTTTTTTTTTAAAAGGGGGTTTTTTGGGGGGTTTTTGGGTTTGGGGTTTTTGGGTTTTGGTTGGGGGGTTTTGGTTTTTTTAAAATTTTGGTGGGGTTAGTGGGGGGGGGGTTTTTTTTTTTTTGGGGTTTTTTTTTTTGGGGGGGTTTTTGGTTTTTTTTGGGGTTTTTTTTTTTTTGGGGGGGGGGGTTTATTTTGGGGTTTTTTTGGGGGGGGGTTTTTTTTTTGGGGGGTTTTTTTGGGGGGTTTTTGGGGGTTTTTTTGGGGGGTTTTGGTTTTGTGGGTTTTTTTTTTTGGGGGTTTGTTTTTTAGTTTGGGTTGGGTTTTTGGTTTGGGTAGTTTTGGTGTTTTTTGGGGGTGGGGTTTTTTTTAAAAGGGGTTTTTTTTTTTTGGGGGTTGGGGGAAATTTTGTTGGGGGTAGGGGTTGGTGTTGGTTTTGGGTTTGGGGGTTTTGGGGGGGGGGGGGGGTTTTTTTTTTGGGCTATTTTGGGTTTGGTTTTGGGGGGGGTTTTTTTTTTGGGGGGGGTTTTTTGGGGTTTTTTTTTTTGGGGTTTTAGGGGGTTTTTTGGGGAAGGGGTTTTTTTTGGGGTTTTTTTTTAAAGGGGGGGGGGGGGTTTTGGGGTTTGGTATTGTTGGTGCAAGTTTTTTTTTTTGTTTGGTGGGGGGGGGTTTTTGGGGGGGTAGGGGTTGGTGTTGGGGGTAGGGGTTGGTGTGGGGGTTGGTGGGGTTTGGGGGGGTTTTTTGGGGGGGGGGGTTTTTTTTTGGGGGTTTTTTTTTTTGGGGGGGTTGGTGGGGGGGTTTTTGGGGTTGGTGTTTTTTTTTTTTTTTTGGGGGTTTTTTTTTTTTGGGGGTTGGTGGTTTTTTTGGGGTTTTGGGGGTTTTTTTTTTTGGGGGTTTTGGGGTTTTTTAAAATTTTTTTTTAAAATTTTTTAAAAACCCTTGGTTTTTCCCTTTTTCCCCCCCCCCCCAAAAAAATCGTAATGAATTAAAATAAGTTTAGATTGCCCTGCTTTCATGTACCAGTAGTTAGGGGTAAAATTTAACTCTGAGGCTTTTCTGGAACCAGTGCTACAAGTACTGCACAGGGGCCAAGGGGCCAAACCGGGACCCCGGGACTCTCCAACTCATTCATAAATTTCCCCGTGGTGGGCGTGACCCTTTTTGGGAGACAGCAGGGTGGTATTTTCCCTAATGGGGGTTTCATTAAACCAACCCTTGTGGTGAAAATTTTAAACTGATTATGTTTTACTGAGTTACCCCAGATTTTTTTGGGAACCCGGGTAGGGTTAGGTTTAAGGAATAGTAGAATGGTAGACAACCATCCAGGAAAAGGGCCCCGGGGTTCTGCCAAATATGGGGACCTCAAGTCTGTCAGTATTTAAACTGCCCGAATTGCTGTGTTTTTTTCGTGTCTCCCTGAGCACGCAATTTGACCAAAAATCTGTTGAAGGGGGGCTTGGACATTTAGAGAGGGTCGAGCAAAAAAACGATTTACTTTAAGGGGAATTAATCTGTTGTGGGGGGAAAAACGGGGGAAGGGTCGTTCTAGGAAAAGTTGGAGGGATGGGGAAAAAAAAAAAATATGGGAAAGGGGGTTGGAAATTTTCCCCAAGGGGTGTCCCCAGCGAGATAGGGTGGGAGTGAAAGGGAAAATGGCTTTCCCCTGACTTTATGTGGGTTTCGGGGAAATTGGGAACCCAAAGGGAGCATAAGAAAGGGAAATTTAAAGGGAAAAAGGTTGCCCGGGCTTTTAGTCCCGGAGGGGGGGAAAATAAAAGTGGCCCCCGCACGCTGACGAAAAGTGGAGATATTGCATTTTTTGGGGGGGCATCTGAACCGTGGTAAACCGGTTTCACCTCTGGCAAGACATGAAAGGGGGAAAAAGTCCCCCATCCTTTTCCCGGCCAAACCCCACCTCGGGGGGACGGGCCCTGTGCTATATATTTCGATAGCAAGAAAAACCCTGCACCCCTCAGTCTAAAAGACGTGGGGCCTTTTTTAATTAGAAATTATAAAGCCATTGTACGAAAAAGTCTTCAATTTAAAAGGGATCCCGTGGCTCGGGTTTCTAGCGCACTTTGCTCACACCTTGTGGTCCGTGGTTCGATCCCTGGTACGGGGGGGCACCGCTGTCCAAGGTTTCCCCCCCATCAAATAAAATGGGTAACCCGGGTTTTTAGTCGACTGGGGGGGCGCATCCTGGGGGCAAAATTTTCCTAATTTTAAAATGAAAGTTTTTGCATAACAAGTGGTTTTTTATTAATAGATTTTACTGTGTCAGCGAGGTCTGGATACCCCTTTTACAAATTTTTAAAAAAAACCCTACCACGGGCGGGATTTGAACCCGCGGGCAAAAGTCCCCAAAACTCCAGAAAGGGCCCCGTTAGCCCCCTGAAACCCGAAGCTCAATAAAATTCGGGCCAACTAGGGATATTTTTTACAAACCAAAAGGAAGGGGAGCAAGGGACCACTGGAAACCCCAAATGCAAGTTTTTTACAGACAATCTCCACTAGCGTGGCCGGGCGAAACTCTACTCAATCCCCTCACGCCGTCAACAGCTCACGAAATTTGTAATAACAGATTGCAAACAAACCCTACACGGGCGGGATTTAAAACCCGGGGGGTCCCGAGAGTCCCAAAACTCCAGACCGTGGTTTGCCACTGGACCCGCATTTTTTGGTCCCCAGTTGGGGCCCTTTTTTAACCTTTCCCAAGGTGTAAAATATACCTAGTTTGGGCGAAAATTTAAATTTTGGGTAGCTGGTCCAGTTGGCCCAACCGAACGTCTGGGGGGGGTTTTGAGACTCCCATACCGCGGGGTTTTAAATCCCGCCCCTGGGGGTGGTTTGTTTGCCCTCGGGTCATTACATTTTGTTGGGGTTTTTGTACTTTTCTTGTAGAAATAAATATCTTTACTGCGAAAAACATCTTGGTTCCCCAATTTTTGGGTTACCATCCAGAACTTTACCATAAAAAAAAAAGTGGAAAAAAATCGTTAGTTTTTAATTTTTAGTTGCAAGTCAATTATGCCTGAAAAACGGACCCTGGGCTTTTTTTTTTTTTAATGGCCCCTTTTTGTGCATGTTGGGTTTTTCCCGGTTTTTTTTATGCCCCTCTTGTTATTCATAGGGGCCCCATTTCAAACCCCTTTGGGCCCCCCTCTTTGGCCCGACATGGGCCCCGTAAATGCCCAGGGAACCCTTTATTTTGGTGCCAGGGGTTTTTAAACATAAAGAAAAGAACACTTTAAAAAACCCCAACACACACACAACCCCACACACACCCCACACACACACACAAAAACACACACACACACACACAAGAAAACCCCCACCACCCCCGGGGAAAAACCCAAACACCGACACACACCGGCCAAAAACACAACCAAAAACCCCACAACCCCCAACCAAAACCCCAAAACCTTAAGAAAAACCCAAGACACAACACAACCCCAAACAACACCCCAACCAAAACCCACACCGGCAACACCCCAAAAATTTAAAAAGACAAAAGGCAAAAAAACCAGTCCCCAGATCAAACACAAAAAAAACAACCAAAAAACACTAACAAACAAACAAACACAACAAAACCAAAACAAACAAAAATTTTTAAAATACCCAACAATTCCCCTTTAACAAGACCAACCCCCCCAGAAAAAAAAACCCACATAATTCACCCAAAAAAAGAACCAACAAGAAAATACAAACCCCCCAAAATAAAAAAAAAAAAGACAACCAAACAAAAAGAAACCAACATTTAATAAACCCAGAAACACCGACCCCCAACCCCAATTTAAAACAATTTAAAACACACCCCACACACACAACACACACCACACACAACCCCAAAAAAAACAAGACAAGACAAACCAACAAAACCCACACTTCACAAGACAACCAAAAAAACAATCAAAAGGGGAAACACCCACCCATACCCACTTCACAACACAAAACCCAACACAACCAACACAAACAACAGCACAACAACAAACAACACACACCAAAACCAAAAACCAAAAAAAAAAACAAAAAAAAAAAAAACTTTAACCACATTTACAACCCAAAAAAAATTTAAAAGGGGTTTTTTTGTTTTTTAAAACCATTTTTCCCCAAGAAACCCAGAGGGTTGAAAAACCGGGGGGGGGAAAATCTTGGAAAACTAAGGTTTTTTCTTTGGTTAATTTAACCCCCCCTTTACCGGGGGGGGAGTGGGGGACGTTTTTTAAAATTGCGGGAACATTGAAAAGGGCAACATTGGCAATTTGGGGGGAAAAATTGGGAAAGGGCAAAGCAGGTTAAAAATTTCGGGAACATTTTAGGTTTAATTTGGGGGAACATTGATTTAATTTGCGGGAACATTGCAGGTCAAAAAATTTTCAGGTCCAACATTGACAATTGCGGGAAACAGGGCAATTTGGGGGGAACATTGATTTAATTTTGCGGGAAACAATTCAGGAATTGCGGGAACCATTGCAGGCAAATTTGCGGGAACATTGGGAGGTCAAAAAATTGACAATTTGCAGCATTTAAAATTCGGGAAAAAAAAATCCAAAAAAGGCGGGAACCCTTTTGCCCGAATGTGGGGGAAAATCCCGTTTTTCCCAAATTTTTTTTTAGGTTTTTGAAAAAAAAATTTCGGGAAAGGGCAAATTTTTTTTTGGAAATTTTTCGGGAGACCCTTGGTTTAAATGTGCGGGAGACATTTGGGGGGGGCAGATGTGGCCCGGGGGAACCCGTGGAAAAGATTGCGGGGGAAAAAGTGTGGGCAGATGTGGGGGGGAGAAATGTGACAGATGTCGGGGGAAAAAGTGTGACAAAATGTTCGGGAGAAAATGTGGCAGATGTGCGGGAGACAGTGTGACAGATGTGCGGGAGACAGTGTGACAGATGTGCGGGAGACAGTGTGACAGATGTGCGGGAGACAGTGTGATAGATGGGCGGGAACAGTTGAAAGAGGGCGGGAGACCCGTGGGGACAGAAAGTGCGGGAAAGTGTTACCCGATGTGCGGGGGACAGTGTGGAAAATGTTCGGGAAACAGTGTGACAGATGTCGGGGGACCCTGTGGGAAAAATGTCGGGAGACATTTTGGGCAGATGTGGGGGGGAGACATTTTGGGGCAGATGGGGGCGGGAACAGTTTTAAAATGTGCGGGAGACAGTGTGACAGATGTGCGGGAGACAGTGTGGCAGATGTGCGGGAGACAGTGTGACAGATGTGCGGGAGACAGTGTGACAGATGTGCGGGAGACAGTGTGGCAGATTGCCCCGGGGACCCGTGTGAAAGATGTGCGGGAGACAGTGTGACAGATGTGCCGGGGAAAAAGTGTGACAGATTGGGGGGAGACAGGGGTGGCAGATTTTGCGGGAGACAGTGTGACAGATGTTTCGGGAGACAGGTGACAAAATTGCCGGGGGAAAAGTGTTTAAAATGTTGGGGGGAAAACAGTGTTGGGCAGATGTGCCGGGGGACAGTGTACCCGATTGGGGGAGACCCGTGTGACAGATGTGCGGGAGACAGTGGGGAAAATTTTGGGGGGAAAACAGTGTGACCCAAAGTGCCGGGGACAGTGTGACAAAGTGCGGGGGACAGGTGGGGTTAAAATGTGGGGGGGAGACAGTGTACAAATGTCGGGGGGACAGTGTGGAAAATGTTCCGGGGGACAGTTGAAAAGGGGGGTGTGGGCGGGAACCAAATGTGAAGATGTGCCGGGGGACCCGTGTGACAGAAATTTCGGGGGGACAAGGGGTTTAAAGATGTTTCGGGAGACATTTTGACAATGTTCCGGGGGAAAAGGGGGCCCGATGTGCGGGAGACAGTGTGACAGATTTTGCGGGAGACAGTGTGACAGATGTGCCGGGGGACAGTGTGAAGATTTCCCGGGGGAACCCGTGGCCAGATGTGCCGGGGGACAGTGGGGGCAGATTTGCGGGGGGAAAAAGTGTGGCAGATGTGCCCGGGAGACAGTGTGAAGATTTCCCCCGGGGGAAAAAGTGTGAAAAGATGTGCCGGGGGACAAATGTACAGATGTGCGGGAGACAGGTGACAGATGTCCGGGGGACATTTTGACAGATGTGGGGGGAGACAGTGTGACAGATGTGCGGGAAAAGTTTTGGGTTGATGTCAACAGTGTGGAACAGATGTGCGGGGGACAATGTGACAGATGTGCCGGGGACAGTGTGACAGATTTTCGGGGGGGAAAGTGTGACAGATGTGGGGAACAGTGTGGGCCCGATGGGCCGGGGGACAGGGGTTCAGATGTTCGGGGGACAGTGTTTCAGATGTGGGGGGAGACATTTTGACCCGATGTGCGGGGGGAAAAAGTGGGGGCAGAGTGCCCGGGGGGGCCTTTTCCCAAACTATTCCACTTACGACTACTTGTGGCTAAAGAAATACTTCCTAACTCCTGTGACATCTTTTTTATTTCCAACGTGTCCCCCTTTTTACTGTGCCAATCTCTGGAACACCTGTCTTTGCCACCTTGTAATTCCCCCTCAGTATTTTGTAGTCTTATCATGCCCCCCCCTATCTCTCCTGCCCTCCATGTCGTCGGTTGTTTTCCCCTAACCTCCCTCGTACATACCCTTACCCGGATAGTCTTTTTGCAAACCTTTGCACTTTCTCTAGTTTTTTTTACGGCTTGGCTAGGTGGGGTTCCAAACTGGTGCCGCATATCCAATAGGGCCAATTTTCGGTGAAACGGGGTCCTGAACGTTCCTTTTAAAGTCGGAAAAGCTGTTCTGGGTTTGCTAGGCGCCCAAATTTGCTGCAGCTTTTTTTTTTTTTTTGGTTTTGATGTGCCTTCAGGAGATGTGCCTGGTGTTATACCACCCCAAGTTTTTTTTTCCCTTAGTGAGGTTTGTAGTCTCTGCCCCCCCTAGCGATATCCGTCTCGGCCTTTTTCCCCTTCCCAATCTTCTGACTTTGCACTTGGTGGATTAACTCCGGGACCCAATTGCTGGCCCGGGTTTTGCGGGCCCTCCAAATCCTTTGTAGTTCGCTGTCTTCGATCGAGTGTATTCTTTCTCAATTTTCACGTCATCTGAAAAACGGGGGCACCTCAAGTCTATTCCTTCCGTATTGTTCACAAATATCAAAACAGCACTGGTCCTGGCTGCCCCGCGGGACCCCGCGGGTCACGGGTGCCCCTCTGACCCCTCGCCACGTACCATGACTCGCTGCTGTCTCCTGACAAGAAACCCTATCCATTGTAGTCCCTTCCCTTTTATCCCTGCTTGGTCCTCCATTTTTTACCAATCTTTGTGTGGAACGTGTCAAACCCCCTTTCTTGCAGTGTGTGTTGTGTGTGGTGGTGTGTGTGTGTGTGTGTGGTGTGTGTTTTTGGGTGTGGTGTGGGTGGGTGTGTGTGTGTTTTATGTGTGTGTGGTGTTTTGTTTTGGGGGTGTGTTTTCTTGCCGACCCCGGGTTACAGGTTAACTTTTCCTTTAAAATTTGAAAGAGCCAAGACCAAGAGATTAAACTGATACCGACGAAACTTCAAACAGGGGCCATGCCTTGCTGAGATTTTAAATACAACATAAAATAAAAATATTAATTATTATATAAAATTTAAAATATAAATATATAATATATATTATATATATTATTATATATCCCTCTACCTCACCTACGCGGGGGTCGTTAACAAACTGCATCTTTGGTGCAAACGCCCGTAGGGAGGATATCGACTCTAAAAGGGTTAGACCGGTATATAACACCGAAAGGGATAGGCTAAGTGTATAAACACATTAAAAAGTAAGAGCAAGTGTATCAACACCTGCAGGATAGGCAAGTTATAAACACCTGAAAGGGATAGAGTAAGTGTTCAACACCTCAAGATAGAGCCAGTAATCAACACTTGCAAGGATGAGCCAAGTGTACAACACCTACAAGGATACAGCCGGGTAATAAACACCTGCAAGGATAGAGCCAAGGGTTATTAACACCTGAAAGGGATAAAACCGGGTTTCAACACCTGCAAGAATAGAACCAGGGTTTCAACCCCTGCAGGGATAGAACCGGGTGTTCAACCCTGCAAGATAGACCCAAAGTGTATAACACCTCAAAAAATAGCCCGGGTGTTCAACACCGCAGGGATAGAACCGTGTACAACATTTTGCAAGGATAAACAGATGTATCAACACCTAAAGGGATAGAGCCAAGTGTATTAACCCTCAAAAAACCCGGGTGTATCAACCCTGCAGGGATAGAACCAGTGTATCAACACTTGCAAGGTAAAACCCAGTTATAAAAACACCCAGGGATAGCCCAGGTTATCAACACCTGAGGGTAGAGTCAGATTATCAAAAAGTGTGGGAGTGATATCATAGCTGTTTGTCAAAACATATTTATGACACTTATCTTAAAGCTCCTCCAAAATTTCTCTCCAGTAAATTCTGTTTTGAAAGTCACTTACAAAGGTAACTAGCTCTCAACAAGAAAATTTCACTTAACTTTATAATAATTTACGCAAGTTTGTACACTTTGGATCTTTTTAAAAAGAATGGGGGAAAAAACTTTTTTGGTTCGGGGACCTTGATCATTCTGGGACCGAAACTTTTCTAAATAAATTTGTCCGGCGTTTGCTTAGTGTTTTTTTTAAACCAGTTTGTCTGTACGATTCCGGGGTTTTTAACCAACTGATGGATCAAGTGGGAGTCGGGCTAGCGGGGGGTCTGCTAGGGGGGTCTGCTGCAGGGGTTGCTAGCAGTGGCTGCTAGCAGGGGTCTGCTACAGGGGTCTGCTGCGGGGTCTGCTAGCAGGCCTCACTACTCTTGTTTACATTTCCCAAGATGAGAAAACGACAGCAACTCCCTTGAGCTGGATAAAATTTAACAACTGGGCTTACATTGCAAAACTAAATTGTTTGCCCTTTTAATTGCGCTAAAGTTAATTTGTGTGGGAAAAGTTCAATAGATAGGAGTACGGGGGATTTTATAGTAACAATATTTGATTCCCGGGCTACTTTTTAAGGTAGGGAAAAGCTAGCTCCCCTTTTTCCCCCCCCCTTTTTTCCCCCTCCCCGAAAGTAAAGGTTTTGATTGCCCTGCTTGTTAAGGTGGGGTCAGTCTAGCTCCCGCACCCCTTCCCCTCCCTCTTCCCCCCCCCCCCCCCCAAAGGTGACGTGTGGGGCTCCGGGCCAAACAGTAATCACTCGACTCACAACTCCCGATTTTACGTAAGTACACGCCTGCCATTTTCTAGTGAACTTTTTGGTTGAAACTTCACTTTTGACAATAATAAACTTAGTCCTTTCAGCTTGCTCTATTTTAAAATGTCTTAATAATCACCACGTCTTTTGGTATTGTATTATCAGGGAGTGATTTTTTAAGCAGTGGGTAACCCTCTCTTTACAGTTTGAATGACAGATTGGGTCCCTGCCAACCCAACGAGAAAATTGAGGAGACGACTAAAGTCCTGAGACCCCCATGTTGGATTATCTACCTGTTTTTTATAACGCAGGACATAACCCTCATCATAGCAGTGGTAACGAAACCTGCTTTCCTGTCATCTGGAAATTTTTCACGGCATAGACTGTGAAGAACGAGCCGGTGGGTTGCACCAACACCTGCGCCCCCCCCCCCCCACATCATAAACAACGGCACGTTTTCAACAACACGCAGGTCACCAACACCAAACCACCCCAGTATCATAATATATTACTTTGAGTTCAAATGTTTTTTTTTTCATTCAGTTTTCTTTTTTCTTTCAAATAGGATATCCCTTTTATGTTTCACTTTTTTTATGTTTTTTAAAAAAATAATAAAGTTTTTATTTTTGTGATTATTTTTTTTTTCTATTCATTTTTTTTCCTGAGGAGGAGCCACCCTTTGGTAATACGTCTGAATTTGTTACAGGGCTGAGAAGTTTTTCCAGGGGCGCCCCTTGCCGGATACACTCGACTGAATCGATTCAACTCCATTTTAATCTAAAAACCTTTGGAACTTCAACGCCGCAACAACAGAGGGTTACCACCAGCCATGAGTACATTCTCTATGGTAGGACTGGTACGGGTATTTAAAAGATTTGGTGATTGTTAAGTCTCAATTTTTTGAAAGCAAGCAGGAGGATAATAGTTAATTCTGCCACTTTTTTCGAACTTGAAACACTTTGGAGGAAAAACTCGGGGACCCAATTTTTTCGGACAATTTGTTTCTTTGAGTCTTTATTAATCAAGGGAACTGCATGGGGACACTTTTTGTTTTATTGGGGGGAAAATTGGATGGTAAAGGGGACCCATTCACTTACTGTTTGTGGGACCGGCTAGAACCCTTCGTTTTCATTAAACTTTTTGTTTAATTGAAACAGGGATCGACCCCTCTGGTTTATTTACAGTTTACGGAGCAGAAATTAAACCCTCGTTTTCTTTGATACCCCTTTCTTTTTTTCCCCTGGTATTTAATTTTTCTTGAAAGTATGTAGGAATACCATTTTTGGATGATTCTGAAGTAAGTTAGGAAAAAGGGGGAAAAAATTTAAAACTTTCATTAGTGTAAGATCCAGAAAACTTGAAAGAGAGAGAATAAGAGAAAGGCGAAAGGGAAAGACAGGAGGAAAAAGGAGGGGAGAGAAAACGAAAAGGAAGAAAAAAAGAGGAAAAATGGAAAAGAAAGAGAAAAAGAGAGAGAGAAGAATTAAAAGGAAAAGAGAAAAGAGAGAGAGAGGAATTGAAAGAGAAAACAAGATAGACAGTTAGAAAGAGAGAGAAAAAAAAAAGGAGTGTGATAGACTTTGTGAGGGGAGCTAGAAACGGAGGAAAGAGCAAAGAATGTGAGGAAAAACTAGAAAAATGTGAGGAGAAAGCTAGAGAATTTGAGTTAAGAGAGGGGAAAAAAAAACGCGAGCTAAAAAAGCTACCTTGAATTAGAAAATAAAAAGTTAACTTTTCAAAACAAAAATTTGGGGAAGGAAAAGGGAACACAGCAGCTAGTGCAATATTCCAACAAAATTTACCCCCCCTTCACAGGGGGGGAAACTTTATTTATACATCATCAGGTTTAAAAATACTGCACCCTCTGTAAGGGCGTGCTGACCCCCTGGGCTACCGGGTTTTGGGTGTTATTTTTGGTACAGCTTTGAATATCTACGTAATTTTGTTGCAGGGTATCATATGTAATTATAACCTACGGAAAAAAGGGAAACCTTAAACAATTAAAAAAAAACCCCTAATTCTTAAAGGAAAGATTTCAGGGATCCACCTTACAGCTGGCCAAAAATTTCAGCAGTTACAGGGAACACTCTTTGTTTGTTCGAATTTGGATAGAGTGTTCAGGAAAATTATCACAGTTTTTTTGAAACCTTTGAGATCATGGTGTGACCCTTCCTGACAGCTCTTCCCCCAACCCAAAAAGAAATTCATTAAGAAGTAACCTGTTAAAGCTGAAGTTGCGAGGCCGCGACTTGTATCTGAAGCTCACAATTTCCCATAAAGATAAAGGGATCGAACCTTAAGGCAATGGTTCACTTTAACCAAAGAATAAAATACAGAAAGAAGGTCACCAACTATTATACAACAGTCATCGTGTGGGGGGTATCAGACTAACGTCCGATTGTCCTTCCAAGAAAAAAGAAAAGTTGGAAAAATGTTTTGTTTTTTGGGTAAAGACCAACACCCTTCTGTTCAGGAAGTTAATGGTATAAAAAATCTCAGATATATTACGTGCACGGATTACGGCATCGTAATTTTCAGACAAATGTTCCCTTTCCTTAAACCCCTCGGGGTCCTCTATTTTTTCAGATTACTTGGGCGTGAAAATACTTTTCCCCCCAAAAAACTTTTTTACTTGAAAACAAATGGTTACCGTTGGATAAAGCGGGACTACCCCAATTTCTTGTTCTATAAAGTGGGTAAAATTAAAGGTGCCGTTCTTCCTTCGGGGGGATCTTTCGTCACACCCTGGGCTAAGTTTTCCTTCTTCCTTTCAAGTTAAAATAATCCCCTTAACAATCCGCACCGGGAAACTGCATTGCTGGTACGTTCATTTTTGGGGGGGAAACAATGATACTGCTTCGATATGAGGTCAGGTCACCTGTCCCTGTAGGTGAAAATAAGGGTATTTCCTCCGGCACCTCAATGCTTTACTGGGCTCAGACCATAACCCCGGTTTTCCTACCCCTCTTTTCCCACCGAATCCTTTCATTTTCCCAGATTTTATGCCCCGGAGACTTTTTCAATTACAGCGCAATTGCCCTTCACTTTGGGATTGTCATAATCAAACTTTAACAACAAAGTTTTCCCGGGGGATACGTTCTCATAAATTTTGAATTTTTAAAGGTATCTTATAAAATCTGTATTTAAATCCATTCTTCAGCGATAATTTATTCCCTCCTTGTTGTCCAAACCAGTCGAGAGCTGTTCTTTAAATGGCCATGATTTGCCATGACCAAACACTTGGCCCCCCGTAAGACGTGGGGGTAAACTCAAGCACACTTATTTTTGCCAAGCTGTACTTTCGTTCAAGAAGTATAGTTCTTGAAAAGGTGCAGGGGCTTACTGCACAAAACACACACTCCTAGATCCTGTTATTTTTTAAATCTAAAAATTCCCCCCATGCAGAAACGAGATACTCCCCATAAAAAAGGAAAGTTTCTCTGTTGGGGATCTCCCCGCTTAAAATTTTATCTCTGGGAAAAGAATTCATTTTTAAAAAGGATCACAACCTTTTAAACCCACGCCTCTTGAGGTGGACCTTTGGGACCCAAGATTTTTAAATTTTCCCTATTGTGTTTTTCAAAAGGTTCACCAATTTTTTTCCCTTTTAAATCGTGCGTCATGAAGATTTTTGTTTACGCGACTTCCACGTTTAGAAAATTTTTCCCTCGCCTATTCTTTTTACTTTACTAATCTTGGGAAGGGGAGGTGAGGAAAAAGTTCAATAAAGGATAGCGAGGGGTATATAGTAACAAATGTTTGATTGCCCCTACTTTTTAAGGGAGGGTAAGTCTAGCCCCGCTATTCCCCCTTTTTTTTCCCCCTCCCGAAAAATGATGTTTTATTTCCGGGTGCTTGTTAAGTTTTGGGTCATCTAGCTCCCGCTACCCTTCCCCTCCCCTTTCCCCCCCCCCCCCCCCCCCAAAGTGACGTGTGGGGGTCCGGCCCAAAAAGTAATCACCGACTCAAACTCCCAGCACTACTGTAAGTACATGCCTGCTCATTTTTAGTGCACTTATTTTGAAAGCTTTACTTTGACTAATAAACTTAGCCTTTCAGTCTTGCTCATGCAAAAATTTTTAATAATCACCAGTCTTTAGGTATTTTCTTATCAGGAAGTGATTTCTTAAGCTGGGGAACCCTTTTCTCTTTACAGCTTTGGGAAAGACAGTTGGGTCACCTCCGACCAACAGAAGAAATTATGGAACGGACTAAAGTTCTGAGACGCCCATGTTGGTCTATCTACCGTTAGTATAGACACAGGACATAACCCCTCATAAGCAGTGGTAACAACCTGCTTTCCCCTTTTTGGGACTAATTATTCCCGGTATAGATGTGAAGAACGAGCCCGGGGGGTTGTCCCAAAACCTGGCCCCCCCCCCCCCCAAATTTCAAAACGGCACGATTCAAAACACGCAGGTCACCCAAAAAACACCCCATATCACTATATAATTCGTTGAGTTCAAATGTTTTTTTTTTTATTTTATTTTTCATTTTTTTTTCAAATAGATTCCTTTCACTTTTCACTTTTTTTGATTGCTTTAATAAATAAAAATGTTTATTTTTGTGAATTATTTCTTTTTTATTCATTTAATTTTTCCGAGGAGGAGCCAGCCTTGGTAATACTGTCTGAAGTTGTTACAGGGCTGAGTAAGTCTTCACAAGTGGGGACACTTAGTTCGACTCCTGATTATAATGTTCTGTGTCATCCTGAAACCTCCTCTCGTACGTAAAACATCCTCATTTCAGAAGCCAGAGAATCAAGAAAAGAAACTCATGGGCGTTTTTTTCTATTTCATCTCAGATGAATTACTCCTTCAGTTAAAGCTGATAATTAGCCCAAAAAAAAAAAATGTGGGAAAAAATGTTGACTAAACGTCGGTCTGTGTCAAGCATTTTAAATAAATTAGGAGAGATGTAGACTGATTATCAAAAAAAAAATATTTGAATTTGAGTAATCAGTTACTCCATTACGATAAAATGATCACGATTAAATTTTGTTTTTTGAAGCAACTTTTTTTCACAACTGACTCATGTTTCAGTAGCCCAAGTTTAGCCTCGGTTTCAAAAACTTTTGGCAGTTTGACAAACCACGGGTTGATCAAATTAATGCGAAGTATTGGCGGCCTTTTGATCACTTTTTTGAACACTGGTTCCTCTTGTCCATTATTGAGGAAAAATTATAGATAATAACGAATGCTACAAGTTAATCCTTTATGAAAATAAGAAGCCCGTATTCCCAAGTATTCTACATTTGCTTCACAGATGAAATATAATTTTTTAAAAATGCACATGTGTAGGCTTTTTAAGTTCTTGGGGGGGATATTTCTAGTCTTTTGTGCATCCCAAAGGTCATACTTATTGTCCAATCTGGATACGGGGCACAAAAAACTTTCCACTTTTTCTTGCAAAATCTAAACGCTTTACCGAGAAAAAAATATTCACCTCCCCGCCTCCCTCTCTCTCTCTCTCTCTCCCCTCTCTTCTCTCTCTCCTCTCTCTCTTCTCCTCTTTTCCTCTCTCTTCTTCTGTCCCCTCTCTGAATTTCTTCTAAGTCCCAATTTGTTAATACAATATTTGTCCGGGGGTTTTTGCTTTCCCGGACCCTGTGCTGACCAGATCCCCAATGATTTGGTTCACCTGCTTTTTCTTCGTGGTTTGCTGGCTGGCCGGCTGCTGGCTGGTGACTGCGGCTGGGTGACTGGCGGCGGCTAGCAGGGTGGCGGCTGGCTGGCTGACTGCTAGCTGGCAGGGTAGCTGGCTGGCTGGCTGGCTGACTGGTGGGTGACTGGGGTACTACGACTGGTGATAGGGGTGGCGGCTAGCAGGCTTGGCCTACCAGGGGTTTTCTATAAGCAACATGGGGCTTCTCACAGCTTTTAGTCAATGAAATTTGATGTTAAACCCGGGAAGGGTTTCCAAGTGACATGTCCCCGACAAAAAGCCCGGAAAAACACGTTTTAAAAATAAACATACTGAGTCAACCCCTTTCGCTCAACTCCACTTCTGGCAAAAGTGGGCTGGTTTGGGCAACTAATAAAAATTAGGGAAAATTTTTCAGAAAAAGGACAAGTGTTTCCCGACGTGACCCGGGACTGGAGCTTTGGTCATCTCCGAGGGGCCCTTTCCCCGGCTTACCCCCCCCGCCCTTTAAAATTAGGTTGTTTATGTGTTTCGAAATGGTTCTGACTTCAAGAGAGGGGGAGCTAACTCTTGGCCCAATTTGTTGTTTTAACAATTGTAGTAAAGAACGAAAAATAAAAAAAAAAATAAGTAATATTTAAACTAAGTAATTTTTTTTTTAACAAGACCCAAAATTTACAAAAACTTGTTAATTTTTACATGATAACAATTTGCAATGAAGACTTTTGACCTTTATTATAAGTTCAGCGAAATTAATTTTTTCAGTTCTGATGGAACTTGACGCGCGCGAGTTTTGTGGTGTGGTGTGTGTGTGTGTGTGTGTGTGTGTGTGTGTGTGTGTGGTGTGGTATGTGTGTGTGTGTGTGGGGTGGTGTTTGTGTGTGTGTGAGTATGTGTGTGTGTGAGTATGTTTTGTGTTTGTGTGTGTGTGTGTGTGTGTATGTGTGTGTGTGTGGTGTTTTGGGGTGTGTGTGGTGTGTGTGTGTGTGTGGTGTGGTGTTTGGGGGTGTGTGTGTGTGTACTCCCTAGTTGAGGTTGCGGGGGTCGAGTCCGAGCTCCTGGCCCCGCCTCTTCACTGATCGCTACTAGGTCACTCTCCCTGGGGCCGTGAGCTTTTATCATACCTCTGTTTAAAAGCTATGTATGGATCCTGCCTCCACTACATCGCTTCCCAAACTATTCCACTTACTGACTACTCTGGGGCTGAAAAATACTTCCTAACATCCCTGTGATTCATCTGTGTCTTAAATTTGTCCAATCTCTGGAACATCCTGTCTTTGTCCACCTTGTCAATTCCTCTCAGTATTTTGTATGTCGTTATCATGTCCCCCCTATCTCTTTCCCGTCCTCCAGTGTCGTCAGGTTGATTTCCTTAACCTCTCCTCGTAGGGCATTACCTCTTAGCTCTGGGACTAGTCTTGTTGCAAACCTTTGCACTTTCTCTAGTTTCTTCACGTGCTTGGCTAGGTTTTGGGTTCCAAACTGGTCCGCATACTCCAATATGGGCCTAACGTACACGGTGTACAGGGTCCTGAAACGATTCCTTAATTAAGATGTCGGAATGCTGTTCTGAGGTTTGCTAGGCGCCCATATGCTGCAGCAGTTATTTGATTGATGTGCCTTCAGGAGATGTGCCAGGTGTTTTTACTCCCCCAAGATCTTTTTTTCCCCCGAGTGAGTTTGTAGTATCTGGCCCCCTAGACTGTACTCCGTCTTTGGTCTTTTTTGCCCTTTTCCCCAATCTTCATGACTTTGCACTTGGTGAGATTGAACTCCAGGAGCCAATTGCTGGACCAGGTCTGCAGCCTGTCCAGATCCCTTTGTAGTTCTGCCTGGTCTTCGATCGAGTGAATTCTTCTCATCAACTTCACGTCATCTGCAAACAGGGACACCTCAGAGTCTATTCCTTCCGTCATGTCGTTCACAAATACCAGAAACAGCACTGGTCCTAGGACTGACCCTGTGGGACCCCCGCTGGGCACAGGTGCCCACTCTGACACCTCGCCACGTACCATGACTCGTTGCTGTTTTCCTGACAAGTATTCCCTGATCCATTGTAGTGCCTTCCCTGTTATCCCTGCTTGGTCCTCCAGTTTTTACACCAATCTCTTGTATGGAACTGTGTCAAACGCCTTCTTGCAGTCCAAGAATATGCAATCCCACCCACCCCTCTCTCTCTTGTCTTACTGCTGTCACCAAAGTCATAGAACTCCAGTAGGTTTGTGACACAGGATTTCCGTCCCTGAAACCATTTTGGCTGCGTTGATGAGATCATTCCTTTCTAGGTGTTCCACCACTCTTCTCCTGATAATCTTCTCCATGATTTTGCATACAATACATGTCAGTGACACTGGTCTGTAGTTTAATGCTTCATGCCTGTCTCCTTTTTTAAAGATTGGGACTCCATTTGCTGTCTTCCATGCCTCAGGCAATCTCCCTGTTTCGATGTGTGTGTGTGTGTGTGTGTGTGTGTGTACTCACCTAATTGTACTCACCTAATTGTGGTTGCAGGGGTCGAGACTCAGCTCCTGGCCCCGCCTCTTCACTGATTGCTACTGGATCCTCTCTCTCTCTGCTTCCTGAGCTTTGTCATACCTCTTCTTAAAACTCTGTATGGTTCCTGCCTCCACTACTTCACTTGGTAGGCTATTCCATTTGCTGACAACTCTATGACTGAAGAAATACTTCCTAAGTCCCTGTGACTCGTCTGATCTTCAGCTTCCATTTTTGACCCATTGTCCCTGTGTCCCCTCTCTGGAACATCCTATCTCTGTCCACCTTATCTATTACCCGCAGTATCTTGTATGTCGTTATCATGTCTCCCATGACCCTTCTGTCCCCAGTGTCGTCAGTCCGTTTCCCCCTTAACCTTTCCTCGTAACTTTCCCTTAAGCTCTGGGACTAGCCTTGTTGAAAACCCTTTGTTTTTCTCTAACTTTTTTGACTGCTTGCCAGGTGTGGGTTCCAGACTGGTGCTGCATATCCATAGGGCCTAACATACCATGTACTTGCCCCTTAAAACGACCCTTTATTAAGGTATCGAACGTATTCTCGGTTTGCCAGCCCCCATATGCGCAGCGGTTTTTGGGAGGGCCCCTATGTGCTCGGTTTATGGGCACCCCAAGGTCTTCTCCCGAGTAGGTTGAGTCTTTTTCCACCTGCCTATACTCTGTTGCGGTCTTCTTTCCCCCCCCCAATCTTCAGACTTTGCATTGGCAGGATTGAATTTGGGAAAAAACCAGTTGCTGGACCCCATGTCCAGCTGTCCAGGGCCTTTGGGGTCCTGTCATCTTCGCCCCATTTAATTCTTCTCATCAACTTTTACGTCATTGGAAAGGGACACTTCAAGTCTTTCCTTCCCTCAGTCCCTTCAATTTCTTACACTTTTTCCCAAATACCCCCCTTGGGGGGGTTTAAAAGGCCCCCTATCCTCTTCCTTTCCCAAAAGGTCCTCCCTTCATATTCCCTTATTTTGGCCCCTCCCAATTGCCCCTTCCTCCGTTTTGAAATCTCTTGGGGAAAGTGTAAAGGCCTTCCTGAGGCTTTTGGAAAAAAAATCCCCCCCCCTTTTTCCTTTTTTATTTGTTTTTGAAAAAAAAACTTTCCCAATTTGTGAACAGTTGGGCCTTCCTGCCCCTCGGTTTTCATTTATTCTTGTTTCCTTTCCGGTTTCCCATTTTGATAATTTCTCCATGACTTGCACAAATCATTTTAGGACACTTCGTTTTTTAGTGCCCTTTCGCCTTTTTTAAAAAATGTGTTTTTTTGTGGTGTGTTGGGGTGGTGTGGGTTGTGTGTGTGTGTGTGTGTGTGGTGTGTGGTGTTTTGGGGTGTGTGGTGTGTGTTGTTGTGTGTGGTGTGTTTATGTGTGTGTGTTGTGTGTGTGTAGTGTGTGTGTGTGTGTTGTGTGTTTTTGTGTGTGTTGTGGTGTGTGGTGTGGATGTGGTGTGTGTGGTGTGGGTTGTATTTTGGGGGTGTTGTGTGGGTGGGTGGTGGTTTGTGTATGGGTGTGTGTGTGTGTGGTTACTCACCTATTTGGGTTGCGGGGGCGAGTCTTCCCGGGCCCCCGCCTCTTCCCCGGGTTGCACGGGGCCCTCTCATCCCCGCCCCATGACTTTACCCAAACCTCGTCTTAAAACGTGTATGGTTCCTGCCTCCACACGTCATTTTCTGCTATTCCCCTGCCTTACAATCTATGACTGAAGAAAATCCTACACTCTCTGACTCATTTTGTCTTAACCCAAATTTTGGGGGCCCTTGTTTCGGTCCCCCCCGGAAAAAATCCTGCTTTGCCACCTTGCTATTCCACGCAGTATTTTATTGTCTTACTGTCTCCCCGACCCCCCTGCCTCCCGTGTCGTCAGGCCATTTTCCCCTTTCTTTCTTCATAGACATTCCCTACTCGGGAAATAACCTTGTCGCAAACCTTTGTACTTTTTCTAGTTTTTACGTGCTTTATAGTGCGGGTTCCAAAAAGGTGCGCAACTCCAGTATGGGTGCATACCGGTGACAGTGTCGGGGAAAGATTCCTTACTAAGGTTTGGAATGTGTTCTCAGGTTTGCCAGGCCCCATATGGCAGAAGTTATCTGATTGATTGGGGCTTCCCGGAGACTGCTCGGTTTTAAACTCACCCCCCGATCTTCTCCTTTATGAGGTTTCGTCTTTGGCCACCTAGCATACTCTGTCTGTGGTCTTCTGTCCCTTTCCCCCACTTTATGACTTTGCATTTGGGAGGTTAAATTCGAAAGCCCTTTGCTGGACCAGGTGTCCAGTCTGTCCAGGTCTCTTTGAAGCCTGCCGGTCCTCATCAATTAATTTTCCTCATTAACTTCACATATCTGCAAAAGGGACACTTTTGAGTCTAACCCCTTCGTCATGCGTTTACATATACCAAAAATAGCACTGGGCCTAGGACCGACCCTGTGGACCCCTCTCGCACAGGTGCCCACGGGATACAACATTACGTACCCTGATCGTTGTTGCCTCCCCGTCAGGGATTCCTTTATCCTTGCATGCCCTTCCTGTTATATGCCCTGATGCTCTAGCTCTGCAAATCCTTTTGAGGGAACTGTGTCAAAGGCCTTCTTTGGGG
>NW_026506520.1:0-18095 GCF_026875155.1 Cherax quadricarinatus
ATGGGCAGTGTGTTTTAACTTAACTGTGAGATGCAAGTTATGCGGCAGTGTGTCTTGTAACTTAACTGTGGGGACTGCAAGTTTGGCAGTGTGTCTTTAACTTAATTTTGAGCTGCAAGTTATGTGCAGTGTGTCTTGTAACTTAAATGTGAGGGCTGCCCAAATTATGTGACGTGTGTCTGTAAATTTAACTGTGAGACTGCAAGTTATGCGGCAGTGTGTCTTGTAACTTAACTGTGAGACTGCAAGTTATGTGACAGTGTGTCTTGTAACTTAACTGTGAGACTGCAAGTTATGCGGCAGTGTGTCTTGTAACTTAACTGTGAGACTGCAAGTTAAGGGCAGTGTGTCTTGTAACTTAACTGTGAGACTGCAAGTTATGCGGCAGTGTGTCTTGTAACTTAACTGTGAGACTGCAAGTTATGCGGCAGTGTGTCTTGTAACTTAACTGTGAGACTGCAAGTTATGCGGCAGTGTGTCTTGTAACTTAACTGTGAGACTGCAAGTTAATGGCAGTGTGTCTTGTAACTTAACTGTGAGACTGCAAGTTATGCGGCAGTGTGTCTTGTAACTTAACTGTGAGACTGCAAGTTATGCGACAGTGTGTCTTGTAACTTAACTGTGAGACTGCAAGTTATGCGGCAGTGTGTCTTGTAACTTAACTGTGAGGCTCCAAGTTATGCGGCAGTGTGTCTTGTAACTTAACTGTGAGACTGCAAGTTATGCAGGCAGTGTGTCTTGTAACTTAACTGTGAGACTGCAAGTTATGCGGCAGTGTGTCTTGTAACTTAACTGTGAGACTGCAAGTTATGCGGCAGTGTGTCTTGTAACTTAACTGTGAGACTGCAAGTTATGGGGCAGTGTGTCTTGTAACTTAACTGTGAGACTGCAAGTTATGCGGCAGTGTGTCTTGTAACTTAACTGTGAGACTGCAAGTTATGGGGCAGTGTGTCTTGTAACTACGGTGAGATGCAGTTATGCGGCAGTGTGTCTTGTAACTTATCTGTGAGGAATGCAAGTTATGTGGCAGTGAGTCTTGTAACTTTAACTGTGAGACTGCAAGTTCTGCGGCCAGTGTGTGACTTGTAACTTAACTGTGAGACTGCAAGTTATGGGGCAGTGTGTCTTCTAACTTAACTGTGAGACTGCAAGTTATGCGGCAGTGTGTCTTGTAACTTAACTGTGAGGCTGCAAGTTATGCGACAGTGTGTCTTGTAACTTAACTGTGAGGCTCCAAGTAATGCGACAGGGTTGTAAGTGTGTCTTGTAACTTAACTGTTGAGGCTCCATGTTATGCGGCAGTTGTCTTGTAACTTAACCTTGTGAGGACTGCAAAGTTAAGGGCCTGTGTGTCTTGTAACTTAACTGTGAGACTGAAAGTTAATGCGGCAGTGTGTCTTGTACTAAATGTGAGGCTCACAGTTATGCTGCAGAGTGTCTTGTTCCCACTTAACTGTGAGGCTCAAGTTATGCGGGCAGTGTGTCTAGTATCTAACTGTGAGACTGCAAGTTATCGCAGTGTGTCTTGTAATTAACTGTGAGACTGGCATACGTTATGCGGCAGTGTATCTTGTAACTTAACCTGTGAGACTGCAAGTTATGGGGCAGTGTGTCTTGTAACTTACTGTATGAAAGCAAGTTAAGTGTGGCCGTGTGTCTTGTAACTAACTTGAGATGCAAGTTATGCGGAGTGTGTCTTGACTTAAACTGAGAGACTGCATGTTATGGGCAGTGTGTTTTTGTAACTTAACTGTGAGACTGCAAGTTATGCGGCAGTGTGTCTTGTAACTTAACTGTTGTGACTGAAGTTATGCGGCGTGTGTCTTGTACGTAACTGTGAGACTGCAATTTTATGCGCAGTGTGTTTGTAACTTAACTGTGAGGACTGCAAGGTTATAGGGGCAGTGTGGTTCTAACTTAATGTGGAGACTGCAAGTTATGCGGCATGGCAGGTGTGTCTTGTAACTTAACTGTGAGGCTCCAAGTTATGCGACAGTGTGTCTTGTAACTTAACTGTGAGGCTCCAAGTTATGCGACAGTGTGTCTTGTAACTTAACTGTGAGGCTCAATGTTATGCGGGCAGTGGGGTCTTGTAACTTAATGTGAGACTGCAAGTTATGCGGCAGTGTGTCTTGAAAACTTAACTGTGAGACCTGCAAGTTATGCGGCACAGTGTGCTGTACTTAACTGTGAGACTGAAAGGTTATGGGGCTGTTTGTCTGGAACTTAATGTGAGGCTCCAAGTTTATTCGGCAGTAGTGTCTTGTAAACTTAACTGTGAGACTGCAAGTTTAAACGGCAGTGTGTCTTGTAACTTAACTGTGAGACTGCAAGTTATGTGGCAGTGTGTCTTGTAACTTAACTGTGAGACTGCAAGTTATGCGGCAGTAGTGTCTGTAACTTAACTGTGAGTACTGCAAGTTATGGGGCAGTGTGTATTGTAAACTTAACTGTTGAGACTGTCAAGTTATGCGGCAGTGTGTCTGTAATTAATTGTGAGACTGCAAGTTTTGCGGCAGTGTGTTTGTAACTTAACTGTGAGACTGCAAGTTATGGGGCAGGGGTCTTGTATTAAAGTGAGGACTGCAAGTTTTTTTATGCGGCAGTGTGTCTTTAAACTTACTGTGAGATGCATGTTATGCGGCATTGTGTCTTGTAAACTTACTGTGAGACTGCAAGTTTGCGGCAGTTGTGTCTTGTAATTATTGAGACTGCAAGTTATGGGGGGGGGGGAGGCCGGCAGTGTTTGTCTTCTAACTTAATGTGAGAACTTTGACCCAAGTTATGCGCAGTGTGTCTTGTAACGATTAATGCTGAGGCTCAAGTTATGCGGAAAAGAATGTGTCTTGTAACTTAAACTGTGAGGTCCAGTTATGCGACAGTGTGCCTTGTCTTTAACTGTGAGGCTCAAGTTATGCGGCAGTGTGTCTTGTACTTAACTGTGGAGACTGCAAGTTATGCTACAGTGTGTCCTTGTAACTTAACTGTGCGGACTGCAAGTTAAGGGGCAGTGTGTCTTGTAATTAACTGTGAGACTGCAAGTTATGGGGCAGTGTTGGCTTGTAACTTATCTGTGAGCTGCAAGTTTGGGGAGTGTGTCTGTAAATTAACTGTGATGACTGCAAGTTATGCGGCAGTTTGTGTTCTTGTAACTTAACTGTGAGACGCAAGTTATGCGGCAGTGTGTCTTGTAACTTAACTGTTGAGACTGCAAGTTATGCGCAGTGTGTCTTCGTAAACTTAACTGGTGAGACTGCCAATTTATAGGGCAGTGTAGTCTTCTAATTAACTGTGAGACAGCAAGTTTATGCGGCAGTGTGTTCTTGTAACTAATGTGAGGCTGCAGTTATGCGACAGGTGTCTTGTAACTTTTTACTGTGAGGCTCCAAGCTAATGCGACAGTGTTCTTGTAACCTTAACTGTGAGGCCTCCTAGTTTTATGCGGCAGTGTGTCTTGTAACTTACTGTGAGACTGCAAGTTAAGGGCAGTGGTGTCTTGTAACGTAACTGTGAGTGCAAGTTATGCGGAGTGTGTCTTGTAAATAAACTGTGAGGCTCCAGAGTTATGTGCAGATGTGTCTGTAAACTTATGTGAGGCTCAAGTTATGCGCAGTTGTGTTTGTATATTAACTGTGAGACTGCATGTTTTCCGGCAGTGTGTCTTGTAACTTAACTGTGAGAATGCATGTTATGCGGCAGTGTATTTGTAACTTAAACTGTGAGACTGCAAGTTATGGGGCAGTGTTTCTTGTAATTTACTGTATGAAAGCAAGTTATGTGGCAGTGTGTCTTGTAACTTAACTATGAGACTGCAAGTTATGCGGCAGTGTGTCTTGTAACTTAACTGTGAGACTGCAAGTTATGGGGCAGATGTGTCTTGTAACTTAATGTGAGACTGCAAGTTATGCGGCAGTGTGTCTGGTAACTTAAATGTGAGACTGAAGTTATGCGCAGTGTTTTGCTCTTGTAACTGAACTGTGCAGACTGCAAGTTATGCGGCAGTGTGTCTTGTAACTTAAACGGAGAGACTGCAAGTTATAGGGCTTAAGTGTGTCTTCTAACTTAACTGTGAGACTGCAAGTTATGCGGCAGTCTGTGTCGTGTACTTAACTGTGAGAGTCAAGTTATGCGACCAGTGGTCTTGTAAATTAACTGTGAGGCGCCAAGTTTATGCGAACAGTGTGTTTGTAACGTAACTGTGAGGCTCCATGTTATGCGGCAGTGTTTGTTTGTAACTTAAACGTTGAGACTGCAGTTATGCGGCATGTGTCTGAAACTTACTGTGAGGACTGCAAGTTATGCGGCAGTCGGTATTGTGTCTTGTAATTAAGTGTGAGACTGCAAGTTATGTGGCGTGTGACTTGTAACATATGTGAGATGCAGTTATGGTGCAGTTTGCTTTGTAAAATTAACTGTGAGATGAAGTTATGCGGCAGTGTGTCTTGAAACTTACTGTGAAGGACTGCAGTTATGCGGCAGTGTGTCTTGTAACTTAATGTGAGACTGCAAGTAATGGCGGCAGTGTGTTCTTGTAAATTAACTGTGAGACTGCAAGTTAATGCGGCAGTGTGTCTTATAACTTAACTGTGGGATGAAGTTTTGGGTGACGTGTGTCTGGTAACTTAACTGGGAGACTGCAATTTATGTGACAGTGTTGTCTTGTACTTACTTGTGAGACTGCAAGTTATGTGGACAGTGTGTTTGTAACTTAACTGTGGAGGACTGCAAGCTTATGTGACAGTGTGTCTTGCAACTTAATGTGAGACTGCAAGCTACGGCAGTGTATTTTGTAACTTAACTGTGAGACTAAAGTTATGCGGCAGTGTGTCTTGTACTTAACAGTGAGGCTCAAGTTGCGGCAGTGTGTCTTGTACTTAACTGTGAGGATCTGTTAAGTTAACGGCAGTGTATTCTTGTAATTAACGGTGAGGCTCAAGTTATGCGACAGTGTGTTTGTAAACTTAACTGTGAGGTCTCCAGTTATGCGGAGTGTGTCTGTTGTACTTAAATGTGAGACTGCAAGGGTAACGGCAGTGTGTCTTGTAAACTTAACTGTGAGACTGGCAAGTTATGCGGCAGTGTGTCTTGTAACTGAACTGTGAGACTGAAGTTATGGGGCAGTGTGTTTGTACTTAACTGTGAGGCTTCCAGTTATGCGGCAGTGTGTCTTGTATTTACTGTGAGCAGCAAGTTATTCGGACATTGTGTCTTGAAACTTAACTGTGAGATGCAAGTTATGCGGAGTGTGGTCTTGTAACTCTAATTGTGAGACTGCAAGGTTATGAGACAGGTGTGTCTTGTAACTATAAACTGTGAGTACTGCATGTTTATGTGACGTGTGTCTTGTAACTTAAACATGAGGACTGCAAGTTTAAGCGACAGTTGTGTTTGTAATAATGTGAGATGCAACGTTATGTGTGTGTGTCTTGTAATTAAATGTGAGGATGCAAGTTATGCGGCAGTGTGACTTGTAATTAACTGTGAGATGAAAGTTATGGGGCAGTTGTCTTGTAAAAATTAACTGTGAGGACTGCAAGTTAAGGGCGTTTGTCTTGTATATTAACTGTGAGACTGCAAGTTTTATGCGGAGTGTGTCTTGATAAACTTAAAAACTTGTGAGCGGCAAGTTATGCGGGTGGTTTGTAATTAACTGTGGGCTCAAGTTAGCGGCAGGTGTACTTGTAACTTAACTGTGAGACTGTAGTTAACGGCCGTGTGTCTGTAATTACTGTTGAGACTGCACGTTATGCGACAGTGTGTCTTGTAACTTAACTGTGAGGCTCAAGTTATGCGAAGTGTGTCTTGTACTTAAACTGTGATGCTCCAAGTTATGCGGCAGTGTGTCTTGTAATTATTTGAGACTGCAAGTTAACGGCGAGTGTCTTGTAACTTAAATGTGAGATGCAGGTTATGCGGCAGTGTGTCTGTAAATTTAACTGTGAGACTGCAAGTTATGCGCCAGTGTGTTTGTAACTTAACTGTGAGACTGAAGCTAACGGCAGAGTATTTTGTAAATTAAGCTGTGAGATGAAGTTATGCGGCAGTGTGTCTTGTAAATTAACTGTGGGCTCCAGTTATGCGGGCAGTGTGTCTTGTAACTTAAACTGTGAGACTGTCTACGTTAACCGGCGTGTTGTTTGTAACTTAATGTTGAGGCTACATGTATGCGAAGTGTGTTTGTACTTAATGTGAGGTCCAAGTTATGCGGCAGTTGTGTCTTGTAACTTAAACTGTGAGAAGCAAGTTAACGCAGTGTGTCTTTTAACTTACTGTGAGACTGCAGTTATGCGGCAGTGTGTCTTGTAACTTAACTGTGAGACTGGAGTTATGCGCAGTGTGTCTTGTAATTAACTGTGAGACTGCAGTTATGGGCAGTGTGTCTTGTAAATTAACTGTGAGGACTGAAGTTATGCGGCAGTGTGTCTTGTAATTAATGAGAGGTCAAGTTATGCGGCGTGTGTCTTGTATCTAACTGTGAGAGCAAGTTATGCGGCATTGTGTCTAGAAATTAATGTGAGATGCAAGTTATGCGGCGTGTGTCTTGTAACTTAACTGTGAGACTGCAAGTTATGTGACAGTGTGTTGTAACTTAACTGTGAGACTGAAGTATTGATGCGTGTTGTCTTGCTTGTAATTAACGGTGAGACTGCAAGTTATGCGACAGTGGGTCTTGTAACTTAACTGTGAGCTGAAGGTTATGTGTACAGTGTGGCAGTGTAAAACTAACTGTGGATGCAAGTTAATTGGGCAGTGTGACTTGAAAGTAATGGAGACTGAAAGTTAGGTGAAGTTTTGTCTTGTACTTACTGTGAGACTGCAAGTTATGGGGCAGTTTGTCTTGTAAACTAAACTGTGAGAATGCAAGTATGCAAACAGTTTGTCTTGTAACTTACTGTGAGATGCAAGGTTACGTGGCAGTGTGGTCTTGTAATTAAGTGTGAGACTGCAAGTTATGGGCAGTGTGTCTTGGACTTAACTGTGAGACTGCCAGTTATGGGAGTGTGTCTTGTAACTTACTGTGAGGACTGCAAGTTTGGGGCAGTGTGTCTTGTAACTTACTGTGAGACTGCAAGTTATGCGGCGGGGGTCTTGTAACTACTTCCCACGTGAGCCTGCAAGTTTATGAGGCAGTGGGTCTTGTAAATTAATGTGAGACTGCTGTTATAGGGCCAGTGTGTCTTCTAATTTAACTGTGAGACTGCAAGTTAATGCGGCAGATGTGTCTTGTAACTAAACTGTGAGGTGCAAAGTTATGCGAAGTGTGTCTTGTAATTAATTGTGAGGTCCATATGCGACAGTGTGTCTTGTAACTTAAACTGTGAGGCTCCAAGTTATGCGGCAGTAGTGTCTTGTAACTTAACTGTGAGACTGCAAGTTAAGGGCAGTGTGTCTTGTAACTTAACTGTGAGACTGCAAGTTATGCGGCAGTGTGTCTTGTAACTAAATGTGAGGCTCCAAGTTATGTGCATGTGTTTGTAACTTACTGGGGGCTCAAGTTGCGCGTGTGTCTTGTATCTAAACTGAGAGGACTGCAAGTTAACGGCAGTTGTGTCTTGTAACTTAACTGTGAGACTGCAAGTTATGCGGCAGTGTGTCTAGTAAACTTAATGTGAAAGACAGCATGTTATGGGGCAGTGTGTCTTGTCACTTAACTGTATGAAGCAAGTTATGTGGCGTGTGTCTTGTACCTTAACTGTGAGACTGCAAGTTATGCGGCAGTTGTTGTGTTTGACTTACTGTGAGTGCATGATATTGGGGCAGTGTGTTTCGTAACTTAACTGTGAGACTGCAATGTTATGCGGCAGTGTGTTCTTGTAATTAACTGGGAGGACTGCAAGTTATGCGGCAGTGTGTCTTGTATTAATGTGGATGCAAGTTATGCGCAGTGTGGCTTGTATTAACTGTGAGGACTGCAAGTTATAGGGCAGTGTGTCTTATTACTTAATGTGAGATGCATGTTTATGGGGCAGTGTGGTCTTGTAGTAATGTTGAGCTCCAAGTTAGGCGACAGTGTTGTCTTGTAACTTAAACTGTGAGGCTCAAAGTTATGCGACAGTGTGTCTTGTACTTAACTTGAGGCTCCAAGTTATGCGCAGTGTGTCTTGTACTTACTGGTGAGACTGCAAGTTATGCGGCAGTGTGTCTTGAAAACTTAAATGTAGGACTGAAGATATGCGCAGTGATTGTGTCTTGTAATTAAGTGTTGAGGATGCAAGTTATGCTGCAGTGAGACTTGTAAATTAACTGTGAGACTGCATGTTTATGGGGCAGTTTCAGTTTGTCTTGTAACTTAACTGTGAGAGCAAGTTATGCGGCAGTGTGTCTTGAAACTTAACTGTGAGACTGCAAGTTATGCGGCAGTGTGTCTTGTAACTTTTCACTGTGAGACTGCATGTTATGCGGCAGTTGTGTCTTGTAACTTAACTGTGAGACTGCAAGTTATGCGGCAGTGTGTCTTATAACTTAACTGTGGGACTGCAAGTTATGTGACAGTGTGTCTTGTAACTTAACTGTGAGACTGCAAGTTATGTGACAGTGTGTCTTGTAACTTAACTGTGAGACTGCAAGTTAACGGCAGTGTATTTTGTGACAGTGTGTCTGAACTAATGTGAGACTGCAAGTTATGTGACAGTGTGTCTTGCAAATTAAACTGTGAGCTGAAAGCTAACGGCTGTGTATTTTGTAAACTTATCTCTGAGACTACAAGTGATGCGGGGTTGGGGTCTTGTATCATGTGAGGCTCAAGTTATGCGGCATGTGTCTTGTAACTTAACAGTGAGACGGTAAGTTAACGGAAGTGTGGTCTTGTAAACTTAACTGTGAGGCTCCAAGTTATGCGGACAGTTGTGTCTTGTAACTTAACTGTGAGGCTCCAGTTTATGCGGCAGTGTGTTTGTAATTAACTGTGAGATGCAAGTTAATGGCGTGTGTTTGTAACTTACTGTGAGATGCAAGTTATGCGGCAGTGTGTCTGTAACTTTAACTGATGAGACTCAAGTTATGGGGGCAGTGTGTCTTGTACCTTAAAATGTGAGCTCCAAAGTTATGCGCAGAGGTGTGTCTTTTATCTTAACTGTGGAGACTGCTAGTTATGCGCATTGTGTTTGAAACTTAACTGTGCGACTGAAGTTATGCGGCAGGGTGTCTTTTAAACTAATTGTGAGACTGAAAGTTATGTGACAGTGTGTCTTGTATCTTAACTGTGAGACTGCCAATTAGGTGACAGTGTGGTTTGTAACTTAACTGTTAGATGCAAGTTTATGCGGACAGAGTGTCGTGTAACTTAACTGTGAGACTGCAAGTTATGTGACAGTGTGTCTTGTAAACTTAAATGTGAGGGGGACCCCCTTGGCCCAAATAACGTTATGCGGCCCAGTGTGACTTGTACTTAACTGTGAGATGAAAGCTTATGGGGCAGTTTGTCTTGATTAACTTAACTGTGCAGACTGCAAGTATGGGCAGTGTGTCTTGTAAACTTAATGGAGACTGTAAGTTTAACGGCAGTGTGTCTTGTAACTTATATGATGTGAGACTGCAAGTTCTGCGACAGTGTGTCTTGTATAACTTAACTGTGAGGCTCAAGTTATGCGACAGTGTGTCTTGTAACTTAACTGTGAGGCTCCAAGTTATGCGGCAGTGTGTCTTGTAACTTAACTGTGAGACTGCAAGTTAACGGCTGACAGTTGTGTCTTGTAACTTAAATGAGAGGTATGCAAGTTAGCGGCAGTGTGTCTTGATAATTTACTGTGAGGACAGCAAGTTATGGGCAGTGTGTCTTGTTAATTAACTGTGAGACTGCAGCTAACGGCAGTGTTTTTGAACTTAACTGTGAGATGCAAGTTATGCGGGCGTTGTGTCTTGTAATTAACGATGAGGCTCCAAGTTATGCGGCAGTGTGTCGTTACTTACTGTGAGACTGTAAGTTAAGGCAGTGTGTCTTGTAACTTAACTGTGAGGTCAAAGTTATGCGACAGTGTGTCTTGTAATTACTGTGAAGGCTCCATAAGTTATGCGGCAGTGTGTCTGTACTTACCTGTGAGACTGCAAGTTAATCGGCAGTGTGTTTCGTAATTAAAGTGAGAGTGCAAAGTTATGCGCTGTTTGTCTTGTAACTTAACTGTGAGACTGCAAGTTATGCGGCAGTGTGTCTTGTAACTTAACTGTGAGACTGCAAGTTATGGGGCAGTGTGTCTTGTAACTTAACTGTGAGGACTGCGCAAGTTATGCGGCAGTGGTGTCTTGTAACTTAATGTGAGGTCCAGTATCGGCAGAGTGTTTGTATTTACTGTATGAGACTGCAGTTATGCGGCATTGTGTCTTTGAATTAACTGTGAGATGAAGTTATGCGCAAGTGTGTCTTGTAAACTTACGTGAGATGCAAGTTATGTGACAGTGTGTCTTGTAACTTAACTGTGAGACTGCAAGTTATGTGACAGTGTGTCTTGTAACTTAACTGTGAGACTGCAAGTTATGCACAGTGTGGTCTTGTAACTTACTGTGAGACTTGAGGAAGTTATGTGAAAGTGTGTCTGTAACTTAACTGTGAGATGCAAGTTATGCGGCAGTGTGACTTGAAACTTAACCTGTGAGACTGAAGTTAATTGGTGGCAGTTGTTTGTAACTTAACTGTGAGACTGCAAGTTATGGGGCAGTTTGTCTTGTAACTTAACTGTGAGACTGCAAGTTATGCGGCAGTGTGTCTTGAAACTATGTGAGACTGCCAAAGTTATGCGGCAGTGTGTCTTGTAACTTAACTGTGAGGCTCCAAGTTATGCGGCAGTGTGTCTTGTAACTTAACTGTGAGACTGTAAGTTAACGGCAGTGTGTCTTGTAACTTAACTGTGAGACTGCAAGTTATGCGACAGTGTGTCTTGTAACTTAATCTGTGAGGCTCCAGTTATGCGACAGTGTGTCTTGTAACTTAACTGTGAGGGCTCAAGTTATGCGGAGTGTGTCTTGTAACTAACTGTGAGACTGCAAGTTATCGCCAGTGTTGTTTGTAACTTATGTAGATACTGCAGGTATGCGGCAGTGTGTTTGTAACTTAATGTGAGACTGCAACGTTATGAGGCAGTGTGTTTGTAACTTAACTGTGAGGACTGCAAGTTATGGGGCAGTGTGTTTGTTACTTAACTTGTGAGGACTGCAAGTTATGCAGCCAGTGTGTCTTGTAACTTAATTGTGAGATGAGTTATGCGGCAGTGTGTCTTGTAACTTAACTGTGAGACTGGCAAGTTCTGGGGCAGTGTGTCTTGTAATTAATGTGAGGACTGCAAGTTTATGCGCAGTGAGTCATTGTATACTTTAACTGTGAGACTGCAAGTTTGCGGCATTGTGTCTTTTAAACTTTATGTGAGACTGCATGTTATGCGCAGTGTGTCTTGAACTTACTGTGAGATGCAAGTTAGGGGGCAGTGTGTCTTCTAACTTAATGTGAGAAGCAAGTTATGCGGCAGTGTGTCTTGTAACGTAACTGTTGAGGCTCCAAAGTTATGCGAAAGTGTGTCTGTAATTAACTGTGAGGCTCCTAGTTTGCGACAGAGTTGCTTGTAAACTTAACTGTTGAGGCTCCATAGTTGATGCGGCAGTGTGTCTTGTACACTTAACTGTGAGATCTGCAAGTTTTATGCAACAGTGTGTTTGTAACTTAACTGTGAGACTGACAAGGTTACGGGGCAGGGCAGTGTGTCTTGTAACTAACTGTGAGACTGCAAGTTATGCGGCAGTGTGTCTTGTAACTTAACTGTGAGACTGCAAGTTATGGGGCAGTGTGTCTTGTAACTTAACTGTGAGACTGCAAGTTATGCGGCAGTGTGTCTTGTAACTTAACTGTGAGACTGCAAGTTATGCGGCAGTGTGTCTTGTAACTTAACTGTGAGATGCAATAGTTTTATTCGCAGTGTGTCTTGTAACTTAACTGTGAGACTGCAAGTTATAGGGCAGTGTGTCTTCTAACTTAACTGTGAGACTGCAAGTTATGCGGCAGTGTGTCTTGTAACTTAACTGTGAGGCTGCAAGTTATGCGACAAATGTGTGGTTTTTGTAAATTAATGTGAGGTCCAGTAATGCGACAGTGTGTTCTTGTTAACTTAACTGTGAGGCTCCATGTTATGGGCAGTGTGTTTGTAAACTTAACTGTGAGACTGCACGTTAAGGCAGTGTGTTTGTAAATTAAAATGTGAGATGCACGTTATGCGGCAGTGTGTCTTGTAATAAAATGTGAGGCTCAGGTTATGTGCTGTGTGTCTTGTAACTTAACTGTGAGGCTCCAACGTTATGCGGCAGTGTGTCTTGTATTCTTAACTGTGAGATGCAAAGATATCCGGCAGTGTGTCTAGTAATTAACTGTGTGAGGACTTGCAGTTATGCGGCAGTGTTATCATGTAATTTACTGTTGTGATGCAGTTATGGGGCAGTGTGTCTGTAACTTAACTGTATGGACGCAAGTTATGTGGCTAGTGTGTCTTGTACTTAACTGTGAGACTGCAAGTTATGCGGCAGTGTGTCTTGTAACTTAACTGTGAGACTGCAAGTTTGGGGGCAGTGTGTCTTGTAAACTTATGTGTGACTGCAAGTTAGCGGCAAGTGTTGTCTTGTAACTTAACTGTGAGACTGCAAGTTTTGGGCAGGGGTCTTGTAACTTAACTGTGCGAATGCAACGTTATGCGCAGTGGTCTTGTAACTAATGTGAGACAGCAAGTTATAGGGCAGGGTGTCTTCGTAACTTAATGTGAGACTGCAAGTTATGCGGCGTGTGTCTTGTAACTGAAACTGTGAGGCTCAAGTTATGCGATCAGTGTGTTCTTGTACTTAAACTGTGAGGCCTCCAAGTTAGCGACGAGTGTCTTCGTACTTATCTGTGAGGTCCAAGTTATGGTTCGGAGTTGTGTCTGTAACTAATGTGAGACTGCCAAGGTATGCGCAGTGTGTCTTGAAACTTAACTGTGAGACTGCAAGTTATGCGGAGTGTGTCTTGTAATTATGGGTGCGGACTGCAGTTTGGTGCAGTGTGACTTGCTAACTTAACTGTGAGACTGCAAGTTATGGAGGCAGTTTGTCTTGTAATTAACTGTGAGACTGCATGTTATGCGGCAGTGTGTCTTGAATCAACTGTGGGACTGCAGTTAGCGGCAGTGTGTTTGTAACTTAACTGTGAGACTGCATGTTATGCCGGCAGTGGTGTCTTGTAACTTAACTGTGTAGACTGCAAGTTATGCGCAGTGTGTCTTATAATTAAATGTGGGACTGCCAGTTATGTGACAGTGTGGTCTTGTTTGTACATAACTGTGAGGACTGCAGTTATGTGGTCAGTGTGTCTTGTAACCTTATGTGAGACTGCAAGTTATGTAGACAGTGTGTCTTGTAACTTAACTGTGAGACTGCAAGTTAAGTGAAGTGTGTCATTCTAACTAACTGTGAGGCCTGCAATTATGTGAAGAGCGTCTTGTAATTAATGTGAGACGGCAAGTTATCGGCAGTGTGGTCTTGTAACTTAACTGTGAGACTGAAGTTATGTAAAAAGTGTGTTTGTAACTAAACTGTGAGACTGCAAGTTATGCGACAGTTGTGTCTAGTACTTAACTGTGAGACTGCAAGTTACGGCAGTGTATTTTGTAACTTAACTGTGAGGACTACAAGTTATGCGGCCGTGGTGTCTTGTATGTTAACTGTGAGGACTCCAGTTATGCTCGGCAGTGTGTATGTAACTAACTGTGAGACTGTAAGTTAAGGCAGTGTGTCTGGTAACTTACTGTGAGGTCAAGTTATGCGACAGTGTGTCTTGTAACTTAACTGTGAGGCTCCAGTTAGAGGCCCGTGTGTCTGGTACTTCAACTGTGAGACTGCAATGGTTAAACGGCGTCAGTGGTCTTGTAAACTTAACTCTGTGAGGACTGCAAGTTATGCGGCAGTGTGTCTTGTAACTTAACTGTGAGACTGCAAGTTATGCGGCAGTGTGTCTTGTAACTTAACTGTGAGACTGCAAGTTATGCGGCAGTGTGTCTTGTAACTTAACTGTGAGACTGCAAGTTATGCGGCAGTGTGTCTTGTAACTTAACTGTGAGGCTCCAAGTTATGCGGCAGTGTGTCTTGTATCTTAACTGTGAGACTGCAAGTTATGCGGCATTGTGTCTTGTAACTTAACTGTGAGACTGCAAGTTATGCGGCAGTGTGTCTTGTAACTTAACTGTGAGACTGCAAGTTATGTGACAGTGTGTCTTGTAACTTAACTGTGAGACTGCTGTGAGGCTCCAAGTTAGCGGCAGTGTTTGTTTGTATCTTAATGTGAGACTGCAAGTTATGCGGCATGTGTCTTGAGAACTTAACTGTGAGACTGCAAGTTATGCGGCAGTGTGTCTTGTAACTTAACTGTGAGACTGCAAGTTATGTGACAGTGTGTCTTGTAACTTAACTGTGAGACTGCAAGTTATGTGACAGTGTGTCTTGTAACTTAACTGTGAGACTGCAAGTTATGCGACAGTGTGTCTTGTAACTTAACTGTGAGACTGCAAGTTATGTGACAGTGTGTCTTGTAACTTAACTGTGAGACTGCAAGTTATGCGGCAGTGTGACTTGTAACTTAACTGTGAGACTGCAAGTTATGGGGCAGTTTGTCTTGTAACTTAACTGTGAGACTGCAAGTTATGCGGCAGTGTGTCTTGTAACTTAACTGTGAGACTGCAAGTTATGCGACAGTGTGTCTTGTAACTTAACTGTGAGACTGCAAGTTATGGGGCAGTGTGTCTTGTAAACGTAACCTGTTGAGGGGGGGGAAAAAGCAAGTTATGCGGGTCGTGCTTTGTAACTTAAAACTGTATGAGACTGCAAGTTATGGGGCAGTGTGTCTTGTAACTTAACTGTGAGACTGCAAGTTATGCGGCAGTGTGTCTTGTAACTTAACTGTGAGACTGCAAGTTATGCGGCAGTGTGTCTTGTAACTTAACTGTGAGACTGCAAGTTATGCGGCATGTGTCTTGTAATTATCTGTGTGGACTGCAAGTTATAGAGGCAGTGTTGTCTTCATAACTTACTGTGGAGACTGAATGTTATGCGGCAGTGTGTCTTGTAAACTTTAACTGTGAGGCTGCAAGTTATGCGACAGTGTGTCTTGTAACTTAACTGTGAGGCTCCAAGTTATGCGACAGTGTGTCTTGTAACTTAACTGTGAGGCTCCAAGTTATGCGGCAGTGTGTCTTGTAACTTAACTGTGAGACTGCAAGTTAAGGGCAGTGTGTCTTGTAACTTAACTGTGAGACTGCAAGTTATGCGGCAGTGTGTCTTGTAACTAAACTGTGAGGCTCCAAGTTATGCTCAGTTGTGTCTTGTAACTTAAACAGTCAGGCTCAAGTTATGGCGGCAGTGGGTCTTGTATCTTAACTGTGAGACTGCAAGTTAATCCGGGCAGTGTTGTGTCTTGTAACTTACACTGTGCGACTGCAAGTATGCGGCAGTGTGTCTGGTAAACTTAACTGTGAGGATTGCAGTTATGGGGCAGTGTGTCTTGTAACTTACTGTATGAAAGCAAGTTATGTGGAGTGTGTCTTGTAATAACGTGAGGACTGCAAGTTATGCGGCAGTGTGTCTTGTAACTTAACTGTTAGACTGCTAGTTATGGGCTGTGTGTCTTGTAAACTTAATGTGATGAGACTGCAAGTTATGCGGCTGTGTGTCTTGTAATCTTAAAAAACTGTGAGACTGCAAGTTATGCGGCAGTGTGTCTTGTAACTTAACTGTGAGACTGAAGTTATGCGGCAGTGTGTATAGTAATAACTGTGGAGGCCTGCAAGTTATAGGGAAGTGTGTCTTCTAACTTCACTGTGAGGACTGCCAGTTTGCGCAGTGAGTCTTGTAACTTATGTGAGGCTCCAAGTTAGGCGACAGTGTGTCTTGTAACTTACTGTGAGGATCCAAGTTATGCGACGTGTGTCTTGTAACTTAAACTGTGTGGCTCCAAGTATAATGCGCAGTGTGTCTTGTAACTTAACTGTGAGACTGCAAGTTATGCGGCAGGTTGTGTCTTGAAACTTAACTGTGAGATTGCAAGTTATGCGGCAGTGTGTCTTGTAAACTTAACTGTGAGACTGCCAAGTTATGGAGGCAGTGTGTCTTGTAACTTAACTGTGAGGCTCCAAGATATGCGGCAGTGTGTCTTGTATCTTAACTGTGAGACTGCAAGTTATGGCATTGTGTCTTGTAAAAAAACTTTTTAAAATGTGAGATGCAAGATATGCGCAGTGTGTCTTGTAACTTATTGTGAGACTGCAAGTTATGTGACAGTGTGTCTTGTAACTTAACTGTGAGACTGCAAGTTATGTGACAGTGTGTCTTGTAACTTAACTGTGAGACTGCAAGTTATGTGACAGTGTGTCTTGTAATTATTAAACTGTGAGAGAAAGTTATGTGACAGTGAGTCTTGTAATTAACTGTGAGACTGCATGTTATGCGGCAGTGTGGACTTGAACTTAACTGTGGACTGAAGTTATGGGGAGTTTGATCTTGTAACTTACTGTGAGGCTCCAAGTTTCTGCGGGCAGTGTGTCTTGTAACTTAACTGTGAGACTGCAAGTTAACGGCAGTGTGTCTTGTAACTTAACTGTGAGACTGCAAGTTATGCGGCAGTGTGTCTTGTAACTTAACTGTGAGACTGCAAGTTATGTGGCAGTGTGTCTTGTAACTTAACTGTGAGACTGCAAGTTTATTGGGGCAGTGTGTTTGTAATTATCTGGAGTCTGCAAGTTATGCGGCAGTGTGACTTGTAACTTAATTGTGAACGACTGCAAGTTATGCGGCAGTGTGTCTTGTTAAACTTAATGTGAGGGACTGCAAAGTTATGGGGCAGTGTGTCTTGTAACTTAACTGTGAGACTGCAAGTTATGCGGCAGTGTGTCTTGTAACTTAACTGTGAGACTGCAAGTTATGCGGCAGTGTGTCTTGTAACTTAACTGTGGGGATGCAAGTTATGCGGAGTGTGTCTTGTAACTTAACTTTGAGACTGCAAGTTATGGGGCAGGTGTGACTTCTAACTTAATGTGAGACTGCAGTTTTGCGGCAGTGTGTCTTGTAACGTAACTGATGAGGCTCCAAGTTTATGCGTAAGTGTGTTTGTAACTTACTGTGAGGCTCCAAGTTAGGCGACAGTGTGCCTTGTATCTTAACGGTGAGCTCCAAGTTATGCGGCAAGTGTGTCTAGTAACTTAACTGTGAGACTGCAAGTTATGTGACAGTGTGTCTTGTAACTTAACTGTGAGACTGCAAGTTATGTGACAGTGTGTCTTGTAACTTAAATGTGAGACTGCAAGTTATGCGGCAGTGTGTCTTGTAACTTAACTGTGAGACTGCAAGTTATGTGGCAGTGTGTCTTGTAACTACGGTGAGATGCAGTTATGCGGCAGTGTGTCTTGTAACTTATCTGTGAGGAATGCAAGTTATGTGGCAGTGAGTCTTGTAACTTTAACTGTGAGACTGCAAGTTCTGCGGCCAGTGTGTGACTTGTAACTCAACTGTGAGACTGCAAGTTAAGGGGCAGTGTGTCTTGTAACTTAACTGTGAGACTGCAAGTTATGCGGCAGTGTGTCTTGTAACTTAACTGTGAGGCTGCAAGTTATGCGACTGTGTCTTGTAACTTAACTGTGAGCTCCAAGTAATGCGACAGGGTTGTAAGTGTGTCTTGTAACTTAACTGTTGAGGCTCCATGTTATGCGGCAGTTGTCTTGTAACTTAACCTTGTGAGGACTGCAAAGTTAAGGGCCTGTGTGTCTTGTAACTTAACTGTGAGACTGAAAGTTAATGCGGCAGTGTGTCTTGTACTAAATGTGAGGCTCACAGTTATGCTGCAGAGTGTCTTGTTCCCACTTAACTGTGAGGCTCAAGTTATGCGGGCAGTGTGTCTAGTATCTAACTGTGAGACTGCAAGTTATCGCAGTGTGTCTTGTAATTAACTGTGAGACTGGCATACGTTATGCGGCAGTGTATCTTGTAACTTAACCTGTGAGACTGCAAGTTATGGGGCAGTGTGTCTTGTAACTTACTGTATGAAAGCAAGTTAAGTGTGGCCGTGTGTCTTGTAACTAACTTGAGATGCAAGTTATGCGGAGTGT
>NW_026506521.1:0-28741 GCF_026875155.1 Cherax quadricarinatus
GGAAAGTTTCTCTCCGAAATGAATGTAATTTACCCCATTACGCCGCTGCCGAAGATTAATTTTGACCGAATTATATTACAAAAAAAAATCTAATTAAGGGGGTTATTAAGTCTTTATTTTCCCCAGGTTTGGGGTGTGTCAGTAATTTTTTTTTTTATTTTTTTTTGTCGTCTTTTTTTGTAGATGAAGTTGTCCTGGGACCACCTGAAAAACTAATCCATTGGCCATTATCAGCAATTTCACTCATTAGCAATCAAACGATAAATTTATATGCCTCCCCCCCCGTGCATTCGAATTGTCTCCTATTCTTCCCCAAATAAATGAATCACAGTAGGGAATAAACCCCGGAAGTTGATGTAAATGATATGTATAGTCGGGGTATCTTTATTGAACCCAGAATCATGGACTGAATAACCCAAAGGCGGGCGACACATTTCCGGGGTAAAAATTCCCGGGTCTACACAAGGTCTTGCCTACCAATTGGGGTCTTGTAAATCATTTACCCACTGAAACTAAATTTTTAAAAACAGAGAAAAAGAAGATGATTACCAGGCCAACTCACGACCAACCTTCCCCTATCATGAGTAAATCTTATTTTCCCCCTTTTGGGTTTAAAACGTTCCATGGTACCTGTGTTTCCAAGGTACACTGTTGTTCCGGGGTACCTGTGTTTTCCAAGGTAACTGTGTTTTCCCATGGTACTCTGTGTTTTCCAAGGTACCGGTGTTCCAGGGTTCTCTGGTTTTCCAAGGTTTTGGTGCCAAAGTACTGGTGTTTAAAGTAACTGTGTGTACCAAGGAATTGGTTGTTCCAACTACAGTATGTTTTCCATGGTCACTGCGTATTCCAAGGTACACTGTGTTCCCCAGGTACATGGGGGTGCTTCAGAACCGTTTTTCCAAATACACGGGTTGTTCCAAGGCCCCCTAGGGGTTTCCCAAAGGTCACTGTGTGGCCCAAGGTCACTGTTTTTCCAAAGAACACGAGTGCTAAAAGGGAACACTGTACTGCGAGTGCAGAACCGGACTCAAAGTACAGAGTGTTCCAGAAGTCTTGACTCTAGTACAGGGTGTTCCAAATTGGACTCATGCACAGCAGTTTCAAAAGCTGGTCTCAAGTACGGTTTCCCAAAGTGGGGACTCAAAATAAGGTTTTCAGAAGGGGGACTCAAGTACAGGATGTTTCAGAAGCCGGACTCACAGTACCGATGTTTCAAAAGTCGGGACTCACAGTCGGGTTTCCAGAATCGGACTCAGTTTAACGGATTTTTCAGAGGTCTGGACTCATAGTACGGAGTTCAGAAGTCTGGATCATAGTACAGGATGTTTCAGAAGTCGGCTCACGTACACATGTTTCAAAAGTTGTACCACATACACGATGTTTCAAAATTTGGATCACGTACAGGGTGTTTCAGAAGCCGGGCTCACAGTACAGAATGTTCTAAATTGACCAATTACAGGAGTTTCAGAGGTTGGACTCATATACAGGTTTTTCAAATCGGACTCACGTAAACGATTTTTCAGAAGTCTGGATCACAGTAAACGTTTTAAAGTCTGGACTCACAGTACACGATGTTTCAAAGTCTGGACTCGCTCGGGATTTTCAGAATTTGGGGCACACAAGAAAGTGTTTAAATTTTGGACCAGCTATCGTTATCTCCATTTACTTATCCCACGATATTCTGTCCCCCCCCTAATTCTTACAACCCCCCATACACTTCTACCCACCCCCGCCCATTTTGCCTCCCGGCCTTTACCCCCCCCCCCCCCCTCCCCCTAAGCCATTTTACCAACCTACCAATATTCTACTCCCCAAATCATTTACCCTTCCCCCCTCTTCTATGAACTTCTTACATTTTTTTTCCAAAGGTCTCAAATCATTTAACATTAAAAAATGTGATCTCTTCTCTCCCCTCTCTTTCTCTCCCCTTTTTCTCCCCCTCTTCTCTCTCCCCTCTTTCTTTTTCCCCCCTTCTCTCTCTCTTTTCTCCCCCCTTCTCTCTCTCTTCTCCCCTCTTTTTTTTTTTTTTTAAAGGGGTTGGCAATAAGGCTTTACCTACATCAGCTCATTTGAAAGCATTTTTATTGTTATGAACATACAATGGGGAAACGGGAAAGTTGGAGCCATCTTGGGCCAGAAATTTTCATTTATCAATGACTTTATTCGGCATCATTATGCGTCGAATGTTTCCATACTCGAGTATCCCGGTATAAGATTCGAGGGGGGAGTTCTGGAGAAAGGGGCAGCCAATGAAGTTGCTGCTTTCGGCCCGTTTGGGCATAAAAGCTTTTTTCACGCTGTCCCGAAGTGGATCCTAGGGGGGTATTTTAAATATTGACCTTTACATAAAGTAAGGCCACCCACATCCCCCCTTGTTTAAAGGGTCTGCTGAAAAAGAAGATCTATACAGGATGGGTTTTCCCGGCGAGAGATGAGACGTCTTTTCTTGTTCTCTACTTGTCAAGTAGTCGCAAAAAGAGGGGGGGGGCAGGGAAACCCGAAAATGGAGCTACCAAGGGGTTTAGCTACTGTGCCTCGTACAGAATCTTTTTCAACTCTCTCTTCTATCTTCTCCCCTTCTTTCCCCCTCCTCTCTCTCTCCCCCTTCCCTCTCTCCCTTCTCTTTCCCTCTCCTCTCTCTCTCTCTCCTCCTTTTCCTCTCTCTCCTCTTCCCTCTCCTCTCTCTTCCCCTTCCCCCCTCTCTCTTTCTCCCTAGGAAAACGATACAAAATTTGCCTATTTTTTCTTATAAAAACCGATCATCTAATTTCAAGATTTTGTTCATGTATGTCGGTTCATGTGTGGTGGTCACGTTTGTTTTTGAGTGGGGGTGGTGAAAATAGTTTGTGGGGGGTGGTGGGGGGTTGGTGGTGTTTTTGTTTTTATGGGGGTGTAGTTGTGGGTTTTGTAATGGGTTTGCGTGTTTATTTGGTTTTTTTATGGTAATGGTTTTTTGTGTTAGTGACGGGACGTGGTTTTTCCGCATGACGGCAATTATGGGGTTGGGCGGGGGTGTGATGGGGGGTGGTGGTTTTATGTTAGTGGGGGTGCGATAGTGGGTGGTGGTAAGGGGGTGGTGTGATAGTGGTGTGATGGGGTTGGTAGTTGATGGGTTTTTGGGGTGTGGTGATGGGGGGTGGTGTGAGGGGGTTTGGTGGTTGATGGTTTGGTGGGGGGTAATGGTTGGTGGTGGTGTGATTGGGGGGCGGTTGGGTTGAGGTGGGGTGATGGTGGGGGTGGTGGATGGGAGGGGGTGGCGTGAAAGGGGGTGGTGTGATGGTGGGGGTGTGATGGGGGTGGTGTGATGTGGGGTGTTGTTATGGGTGGTGTGTGGTGGGGGGTAATGGTGGGGGGGTGTGATGGTGGGGGGTGTGATGGTGGGTGGTTTGTGGGGGGTTGAAAGGGGGGGGTGTGTGGGGTTTGGGTTTTATGGTGGGGGTGTGATGGGGGTGGGTGAGGGGGTGGGGGAATGGTGGGGGTGTGATGGTGGTGGGGTGAGGTGGGGGCTGTGAGGTGGGTGGGCGATGGTGGGGGGGTGTGATGGGGAGGGGGGTGATGGTGGGTGGTGTGATGGGGGGTGGTGTGTGGGGGGGGTGTGATGGTGGGGGTGTATGGCGGGGGGTATGGGGGTTTGGGGTGATGGAGGGGGTGTGATGGTGGGTGGGTTTTATGGGGGGGGGTTGAGGTGGGGGGTTTGAGGTGGGGGGGGTGATGGGGGGCGGTTTATGGTGGGGGGTGAGGGGGGGGTGTGATGGGGCAGGGGGGGGTGGTGGGGGGTAGGTGGGTGGTGATGGTGGGTGGTTTGATGGGGGGGGTGTGATGGTGGGGTGGATGGGGGGGTGGATGGTGGGGGGGTGTGATGGGGGGGGGTGTGATGGTGGGGGGTTGGTGTGCAGGGGGGGATGGGGGGGTTGATGGTGGGTGGTTTTATGGTGGGGGTGTGATGGGGGGGGTTTCAGGTGGGGGGGGGCCCTCAGCACAAAATCCTTAAAAAGGTACTGAGATTTTTGCAGACTGGTTTTTGAAGACGCTGTCAGATTGGTGTTTGAAGACTGTTGGCATGAATGGTGTTTGGAGACTTGTCATGGCTGGTTTTGGAGACGTTGTCATGGCTGGGGTTTTTAAGACTCTTGGCATGAATGGTTTTGGGGACTTGTCAAAGGGTGGGTTTGGAACGGGTTTTTCATGGCTGGTGTTTGAAAACTGTTTTGGGATGACTGGGGTTTGAAGACTGCTGTCATGGTTGTGCTTTAAGACTGTTTTCATGACTTCCTGAAGACTGTCTGATGGTTTTTTTGAAGACTGTCTGCTGGGGTTTAAAACTGTCAGACGGGGCTGAAGACTGTCATGACGGTGTTGAAGACTGTCTACGGGGCTTTAAGCTGTCATCACTGGTACTTTTAAGACTGTCTGATGGTGCTTGAAAACTGCATGACTGATGTTTTAAGACGTCATGCTGGGGCTTGAAAAAGTATGACTGGTGTTTTAAGACGTTAGACTGGTTTTGAAAACGTCATCTGGGTTTGGGAAAATCATGACTGGTGAGAAGAATGTTATGACTGGTGTTTGAAGACTTTATGAGGTGTTTGGGTGTTGTAAAAACGGTGTTTGAAGACTGTTATGAATGGGGTTTGAAAGACTGTTAACTGGGTTTTTTTTGAGACTGCATGACTGGTGTTTGGGGGACTGTTGTCATGACTGTTTTTTGAAAACTTTTATGACTGGGGTTTTGAAGACGTCATTGGGTTTTGAAAGTCATGCGGTGTTTGAAAAACTGCATGACTGGGGCTTTAAGATTTAGACTTTTTGGGTTTAAGCTGCATGACTGGTGCTTGAAGACTGTATGACGGTGCTTGAAATCATGACTAGGGTTTTAAGACGTCATGATTGCTTTAAACTTCATGCTGGTGCTTTTAAAAACGGGGCGACTGGTGCTTTAAGACTGTCATGACTGGTGTTTGAAGCTGTCATGACGGTGTTTTAAGCTGTCATGACTGGGGCTTGAAGACGTCATGAATGGGCTTGAAGACTGTCATGCTGGTGCTTTGAAGACTGTCATGATGGTGCTTGAAGACGCCCTGACGGGGCTTGAAGACTGTCAACTGGGGCTTGAAGACTGTCATGATTGTGTTGAAGACTTTTTAAGACTGGTGTTTTGAAGACGTCATGACTGGGGCTTTAAAATGTCATGACTGGGGTTTGAAGACTGCATGACTGGGTTTGAAGACGTCAGACTGGGGGCTTGAAGATGTTTTTGACTGGGCTTGAAGACTGTCATGACTGGGTTTGAAGATGTATACTGGTTTCTTTAAGACTGTCATGACTGGGGCTTGAAGACTGTCTGACGGTCTTTTAAGGCTGTCATGATGGTCTTGAAGATTGTCAGACTTGGGTGAAGACTGCCATGATGGGGTTTGAAGACTGTCAGACTGGTGTTTTAAGACGTCATGATGGGGTTTTAAAACTGTCATTGGGTGTTTTTAAGCGTCAGACTGGTGCTTTTAAGCGTCATGATTTGGGGCTTTAAGACTGTATGACTGGTGCTTTAAGACGTCTGATGGTGTTTGAAGCGTCAAAAACGGTGTTTGAAGCGTCATGACTGGTCTTAAAGACTGTCATGACTGGTGCTTGAAGACTGTTATACTGGTGCTTGAAGACTGTTAGACTGGTGTTTGAAGACTGTTTGACGGTGCTTGAAGACTTTATGACGGCTTGAAGCTGTCATGACTGGGGCTTGAAGACTGTCATGACTGGTGCTTGAAAAACTGTTTATGACGGTCTTGAAGACGTTAGATGGTGTTTTAAACTGTCTGATTGGGCTTGAAGACTGTCTGCTGGGCTTGAAACGCATGACTGGGGTTTGAAGACTGTCATGACTGGTGCTTGAAGACTGTTATGACTTTTGTTTGAAGACTGTCATGACTGGTTTGAAGACTGTCATACTGGTGCTTGAAGACTGTCATGACTGGTGTTTGAAGACTGTCAAGACTGGTGCTTGAAGACTGTATGATTGGTGTTTTAAGACTGTTATGACTTGTGTTTGAAGACTGTCATGAATGGTGTTTGAAGACTGTCATGACTGTGTTGAAGACTGTCTGACTGGTGCTTGAAGACTGTCCCTGACTGGTGTTTGAAGACTGTCATGACTGGTGCTTTGAAGACTGTATGACTTGTGTTTGAAAAACTGTCATGACTGGTGTTTGAAGACTGTCATGACTGGTGTTGAAGACTGTTCATGACTGGTGTTGAAGACTGTTATGACTGGTGTTTTAAGACTGTCAGACTGGTGTTTGAAGACTGTCATGACTGGTGTTTGAAGACTGTCATGACTGGTGTTGAAGACTGTCATGACTGGTGTTTGAAGACTGTCCTGACTGGTGTTTGAAGACTGTCATGACGGTGTTGAAGACTGTCATGACTGGTGTTTGAAGACCCGTCATGACTGGTTTTGAAGACGGTCATGACTGGTGCTTGAAGACTGTCATGACTTTTGGGGTTGAAGACTGTCATGACTGGTGCTTGAAGACTGTCATGACTGGTGTTTTAAGACTGTCATGAATGGTGTTGAAGACTGTCATGACTGGTCTTGAAGACTGGGCATGACTGGTGTTGAAGACTGTCATGACTGGTGCTTGAAGACTGTCATGACTGGTGTTTGAAGACTGTCATGACGGTGCTTGAAAGACTGTCTGAGGTGCTTAAAGACTGTCATGACTGGTGCTTTGAAGACTGTCAGACTGGTGCTTGAAGACTGTCATGCTGGGTTTTGTGTCACTTCATATCCGAAGAAGTGACAAAAAACCCTTCCAAATTATTTTTTTTAAATTAAAAGGGAAAATGAAATTTAATGTCTGAATTTTTCACATAAAAACTTATAGGCTTAGGATTTTTTTTTACCGCGGAAATATACTTAACCATTTCCCTTCTTTCCTATGTCGATCAGTTATAAATTTTTCGTACCTTTTAAAAACTTTTCTATACCCGCTCTTTTTCTTCCTCAAAAAAGCCTCTTGGAATCTTCTTTTTTAGTTCCTTGCGTACCTGTTCGTTAATTGTGAGTATCCCTCCTACTTCTTCCACACACTACTTGACCATCGCTGATGTCATCCTTCTTAAGGGGGTTGTTCTTTTAACTTTTGTTTTGGCCCCTTAACTATTATATCGTTTTAAAATTTACAGTTTTTTTTACTTCTTACAAATGATTTCTTGGCTCTTCTGCATTCTCTCCCCGCTGTGTGCTCAGACAAAAAAATAAAGGGTATTTATTTTTTTTTCCCGAATGTTTATGTGAATGGTATTTTTAATATGTTTTTTTTGCGATAAAATTTTTGGGCAAGGTACCCTACAATTTTATCATTTTTTTCCCCTTTTACTCTTTTTTATTTTTATTTTGCACTTTTCGGCCATCTTGCCTATTTGGGCCTTATTACAGCTCTGGGGTAAACCCCGAACCCTTTGTATTCCGGTGCCGGTCCTCCTCACTGATATGAAACTTGCTGTGGCTTTCCCCGTAATCCCCCTTTCCCATTGTCTCCAGAGGAAAATCTCCCTTAATAACTGTCTCCCCCTGGGTCTAGTTTTTTTCCGCCTTCTTTTTCCAAGTTTCCCCCTTTTTTTACACGTTGGTTTGTTGGTTTAAAAAGGATCTATGTTGGTTTTTTGTGCCCATTCTTTCAGGAGGAAACTTTTTTAACAAGCGGCGACTCGTCACATTTTTTGTGGCTAACTTTTTTGTGCTCCTTCAGCTCAGTCATGTCGCGTCCCCTTTTTAAAGGTGATATTAGTCAAATTTTAAAGTCCACAATGTCACAATTTTTTCCACTTTTCTCTTTATTCTTGATGGGAAAAAAGTACTCACTTTAACCCTTTTGGGGTTTAAATTTTTATGCCATTTTTTTATACATATGACCTGAACTACCGTCCACAAATGGCTAAGGAGTGCACAATACATTTTAAAGTTCTTTCAGTCTACAAAATTTGCTAATTTTCATCTTGTTTAAAAGCAAATCAAAGGATATAAGTATGTACTGTAGTGCACCAACATGATCTAGAACAGCAAGGTTCTTTACCTATAAGTAAAATTCACTTCACAAGAATCTCTGTTATATTTTAAAAGACATTTTTGCTAAATTATCAATAAAAATTTGTGCACCCCTCCCCCCCCTGATTTTTCCACACGTAATTAGAAAGGAAAATTCACAAAATAAGTCAATTTCTTTTTTATTAATTTACCATTTTTTCAAGCACTTAAGATCAAGTTAATACGTTATTCTTAAAGGGTGACAAGAATTACAGCATACATGATGGTATACAGTACCGACAAAATAAAAAATTAGACATATGTGCCAACATCTGGGTTTTCTTCATTGTTTGACGTTTCGCCCCTCCCGTGGCTTATCAATACAAATTCAAGGACATAATTTGAAGACAGAAGAACTGTAAAACAAAAGATGAGGTAATCAGTCCCTCAGCCTTGGAGTTGGTGTGAAGAGCACCGTAGTGGTGAAGATTCTAGAGCACAGACAAGAAGGCTGGTGCTTATATACTGGCGACAGGTAGTAAGACGACGGGTAGCAGACGAGGGGATAGTCACTGGTAGGCGGGACTCCTCAGTGGAAGTAGGTCATACCCGAGGCACGGGTTAGTGTGATATAGTATAGTAGTAGTAGTAGTAGTAGCAGCAGCAGCAGCAGCAGCAGCAGCAGCAGTAGTAGTAGTAGTAGTAGTAGTAGTAGTAGTGTAGTAGTAGTAGTATAGTAGTGTAGTAGTAGTAGCAGCAGCAGCAGCAGTAGTAGTATAGCAGTAGCAGTGAAGAAAGTTACCTACTTCCACTGGGAAACCCTGCCTACTAGTGACTATGCCCTCGTCTACAACCCGTTCTCTTTCCACCTGTAGCCAGTACATAAGCGCCAGCCGTCTTGCCTTTGCTCCAGAAACTTTACGATTACGGTGGTCTTCACTGATTACCTCATCTTTTGTATACAGTTCTTCTGCCTTCCAATTATGTCCTTGAATTTGTATTGATAAAGCCACTGGATGGCGAAACGTCTACAATATAGATACCCAGATGTTGCACATGTGTCTAATTTTTCATCAAGGATTACATCAGTTAGATCCCGCATGATTCCTACGTTCTCATCGCCTCACTTTGCAACAGTGTGAGATTTCATTGTGTTTGTGAGTGTAGACGCTTACTTGTTTAAATGAAAACCTGAAATAGAGCATTAGCTTGTTCTCAGGTCATTCTTTAAGGCAGAGAATTCTCTTTAAGCTGTCATTTCTTTGCCAGTTGGAGTTCAAGTGTGACGGACGAGGTAATTACTAGTCAGTACACCCCGAGGAGGTTCAAAGGTGAGAAGACAACGAGTGTGGTGTTATACACATATACTAATAGCAGAGCAAGTCTCTGTTGCGACAACAATATAATGGAAAGGAAACTTTTCTAAGTCATCTTTGAGCGAAACGTCGTCTTAATAATGGCGCTCATCCTATAATTGTCTTTGCATAACCCTATTTTATTTTTGGCATTTTGATTCCCAAAGAAGCGGTGTATAAAGGATAAAACTTAATTTGCCATTAAGTGCTTCTTTAGATAAAGCTAATCAGTTACGGAGTGTAAAAACTAGAAGGAAGGTTCACCAGCCGGAGTGGTGCTAACCTGTGTCTTACTTCTTAAAGAAAAACTCCAATAAATGATTAACTTGATGCATTGTTGCGATTATTATACATGTTTGGGTTTTACGAACAGCAGCTGTTGCCAACATTCTTCCCTGAGATGATTACATTTTTTCACGCGAGTTTTCATTATATTTGTTTTTAAATAATAGTGGGGTTAAAAGTAAGCTGTAAGGGAGGCACTGTGAGGTATGGGCATCTAGCAGGTATGTGTTAGTGTGTTTGATCTTTGACCTGCTGTTGGAGTGTGAGACCCAGAATTATCCGTGAAAGGATTCAGAGAAATCAGGTAGCCTATTTTGGTGGCGCCTTACAAATCGGTTGAATATGTTTTATTTTAGTGGATCATCTATGATCATCTTGTCTCTGCCCGTTAATGTAAGACAGCGAAATAAAATAACAGCGTTTTTTTTTTTAAAATTTTAACCCTTTTGAATTAAACAGGCGGGGACCCATCCTTGGTACAGTACGTTGTCCCCATTCATTCCCAGGATACAACCCAAACCATAAAAACCCTCCCATTAAACCCTGGCTGGTTTTTTTTTTTTTTTCTTTTTCACCCCCATGGGGGAACAAGGGAAAAGACTTTTTGAAAAAAAAATAAACTTGGATACAACAGCTAAAAAAAAAAAAATACACGGGAAATTAAAACATTTTTGCTTTTGTGATAAATGTTTCATTTTCTCCCAAAGTTTTCAAAAACCTTTTTTCGTGAAACCTTTTGTTTTATATCCTCGATTTTCCCACGAAAACTTTTTAAATCTAGGTAAGAGGGGCAGACGTTTTCCCCTTCGGGCGGACGGCTCGGTGTGTATTCCCATTTCCTCTTTTTTACTCCCTTTTCCCCTTTTTTACTCCCGTGTACACCTGTTCTCTTCTTCTTCACTGCCCCGGCCCAACGCGCCTTTGTATCCCCGGAAACAAACACAGCGGGTAAATAATCTCTCTGATACCCGGTTTTGTCGAGGGGGTTAGGTTTGGGTGGGTTTAAAAAAACCTTGGCCCATAAAGTGTGGGGTTTCCAGTCCCCAAACATCGCCAAATGCTTTTAAGTTTAAAATTTAAACGGGGTTGATTGAGTGGGTTTAAAGCAGTAAGGGGGGAAAAGGCTTGGGTGGGATAATCTAGGGGGGGAAAAAAGGGTGGGCCCTCCGGTCTGTTTTTTTTCGTTATTTTTCAAAAATAAATCACCCACTGTTTGAAACCCTTTTCATGTGTTTTTTTGGGATAAAAAATCATGGAGAAGGGTTTAAAGGTGTTTAAACTCTTTGGGGGAGGTGGCATGGTGGTGGGGGTGGTGGTGCGGGGGGGGTCCCGGTGGTGGTGCGGGTTTGGTGGTGATGGTGGTTTTTGGTGTGGGGGCGGGTGGGGGGGGGGCCTGGGGTGGGGGGGCTGGGTGGGGGGGTTTGGGTGGGGTGGGTTGCTGTTTGCGGGTTACTGGTGGGGTGCCGGTGGGGTGCGGGTTTGGTGGTGCGGGTGGTGTTGGTGGGGGGGTGGGGGGTTGGGGGTTTGTTTGGCCGGGGTTGGTGGTGCTGGTGGGGGTGGGGGGTGGACTGGTGGGGGTTTGCTGGGGGGGGTTTTGCTGGGGGTGAGGGTGGTGGTGGTGGGGGTGGAGGGGGGCTGGTGGGGGGCGGGGGGTTGGGGTTTCCCCTGGGGGGTCGTGCTGGTGGTGGAAAGCGGGTTGGTGATGGTGGGGGTGGGGGTTTGGGGGTTTGGGGTGGGGGGTTTTGGGGTGGTGGTGGGGAGGGTGGTGGTGGTGGTGGTGGTGGGGTTGATGGTGGTGGTGGTGATGTTTGGAGGTGGTGGGTGGGGGGGTGGGGGTGGGGGGTTGGTGTGGGGTTGGGGGGTTGGTGCGGTGCTGGTGGTGCTGGGGCGGGTTTGGGGCTGGTGGTGGATGGTGGGGGGGGGTTAAATTGGTGGTGGGTTGGGAAATGGTGGTGGGGGTTTTTTTGGTTGGTGGGGGTTGGTGGTGGTGGTGTTGGGGGTGGTGAGGGTGGTGGGGGGGTGGTGAGGGTTTGGTGGGGGGATGATGGTTTTGGTGGTGGTTTTTTGGGGGGGTGGTGGGGGCCCGGGGGTGGGGGTGGGGTTGATGTTGGGGGTGGGAGGGTTTGGTGGGTGGTGTGTTGGTGGTTTTAGTGGGGTTTGGGTGGGAAAGGGATGGTGGTGGTATTTTTGGAGGGGTGGTGGGTGGGGGGGCCGGTGGGTGGTGGTGGGGTTGATGGTGGGGGGGGGTGGTGGGGGGTGGCGTTGGTGGGGGTTTGGATGGTGGTGGTGGGGGGTGGGGGTGGGTAAGCGGTTTGGTTTGGTTTGTGATGGTGATGATGGGATTGGTGGTGGGGGGTTGGTGGTGAGGGTTTGGTGGGGGGAGGTGATGGGGGGTGGTTATGCTGGTGATGGGGGTGGTGAGGGGTGGGGGTGGTGGGTGGGGTGGGGGTTTGGTTTGGTGGTGGTGGTGGTTGGTGGGGGGGGGGGTGGTGGGGGGGGGGGGGTTTATGGTGGTGTGGTGGTGTGGTGGGGGTGGTGGGGGTTGGTGGGGGTGTGGTGGGTGGGGGTTTGGTGGGGGGTGGGGGGTGGGTGGTGGGGGTTTGGTGGGTGCGGGTTTGCTGGTGCTGGTTGGTGCTGGGGGTTGGGTGATGGTGGGGGGGTTTTATGGTGGGGGGGAAAAAAATGGTGGGGGGGAGGTTTGATGGGGTGGGGGGTGGGGGGTGGGGGGGGTGGGGGTTTGGGGGGGTGGGGGGGGGATGGTGGTGGGGGGGTGGGGGTGGGGGGGTGATGGTGGGGTGTTTTGATGGGTTTGGTGGGGGGTTGTTGGTGGGGGTTTGGTCCCGGGTGGTGGGGGTGGGGGTTTGTGTTGGTGTGGGGGTTTGGGTGGTGGTGGGTTTTTGAGGGTGGTGGGTGGTGATTTTGGTGGTAGTAAAGGGGGTGGTTTTTAGGGGGGATGGTGGTGGTGGTCCCGGTGGGGGGTGGGGGGGGTTGATGGTGGTGGGGGGGGTGGTGGTGGGGGGGCGTTGGTGGGGGTGAGGGTGGGGGGGGGGTTGGGGGTAGGGGGTGGGTAGCGTTTGGTGGTAAGGGGGATGGGTGATGGGGGGATTGGTGGGGGTGGGGGGTGGGATGGTGGGGTGAGGGGGAATGGTGGGGGGGGGTTGGTTGGTTTTTGGTTTTTGGGTGGTGGTGGGGGTTAGGGTGATGGGGGTTTGGGGCTTTGGTGGGGGAGGGGGGGGGGAAATCTTGGGGGTTTGGGGGGTGTTTTAGGGTGGGGGTGATGATGGTGGGGGGTGTTTGGAATGGTTAGTTTTTGGGGGTTTTGAGGTTTGGAAAGGGGTGGGTTTTGGGTGGTGGGGGAGGAAGACGACGTCGAAGACCGAGGAAGAGCAAAAGCAATAATAGCAAATTTAAAGGGGTTTTTAATTATATTATTATTTTTTATTTTTAAAATTTTTATTAATTATTTTCCCTTTAAAGTTTCTAAAATTTGGGGTTTTCTTCATTGGCCAAAATTTGGGTTTAAAGGGTCGCCCCCTTTCATTTTCGGGCCCAAAAAGGATAGAAAAAACAGGGGGTTTGGAAGCCGGGGGGTTAGACAAGCCCACCACCAAAAAGGATAAAAAAGATTTTAGTAAGAACAAAAAATTAAGCGGAACAGAAAAGTCGACAGTTTGGAAAAACTGAATACAACCAGGGGGGCAAGGGAAAGACGATAAAATAGGGGGGGCAAAGTGATTTTAAATTTTTACAAGCCAGAAAACAAAGTTAATTTTTTTCCCCGATCTAAAAACAACTCCCAAAAAAAAATATTTTTAACCACTTTTTCGCGGCTTGTAACACTTGTTTTTAAGTTTCAAGGGGCCCCGGAAATCTTTACGTAACTGGGAGAGCTAAAAAACCAAAAACCCCAAACCTCAAACTTATAGCCCTTTGTCTTTCCCTTTAAATTTTTACGGGGAGGGCAGGAGGGTTTTTGGAGAAAATAGGAAAAAAAAAAAAAGGTTTTTAAAAAAAGGCGTCGCAGAATAAGGTATTTTTAGTTTTACGTTAGGTTAGCAAGCAAAAATTAATTTTTTTTTCGTAAACCCTTCCCAGTATTTCCTCTTTTAAAGACTCGGGCTGCAAATGGAAAACCCTCTAAGACCCGGGGGTGGAAAAAAAGGGTTTAAAAAAATCTCCCACGCAGGAACAAAAAGATTTTTTTCCTTTGATTCCGCATTTTTTTTTTTTTTTTTTTTTATTTTATTTCAAACTCAGGAAACAAAATATAGGGGCATAATAAAATAGGGTAACAAGATAAGGCAGTGAAAAATTAATAAACTGGGGACTACACAGAAACTAAAGAAGCACATATATAATGACAGAACTGGCTGCGCACTCAAATCAAACACCGCTTGAAACCGTACTGTGGCTTAAAAATGAACACCGCTTTGAAAGGGTACTGTGCTTCACATAAAAAGGTGGTCATCCCATACATATAATATAAAATATTTATCCCAATACACACAACATAAAAACATATAAACTACATATATATATTACATATACATTAAAAACTCCCCCACTTTATCCCAACATATAAAATTCCCTTTTATACACATAACACAACTACTTTAATTTTTTTACAACCCCCCCCCCCGAAAAGTTCCCACCCCCCCCCCCCCTAGGGAAAACGTCCCAACTTTACCTTAGATACACAGTGACAAATCTCTTTATACATACACATTTGTAAAAGCATTAAAAACTTAAATGACAAAATTTATAAACAAAAAACCACCCCGGGCCAAAACGGCTACACTATAAAACAAGGAATTTCTGAACCTGATGGCTCAATCCACCATAGAACCCCAACCCAAACCCTAACCCCATATACCCAATTAAAAATTTAAAAATTCGTGCACACTTAAAAAACCCCCCCCCCCATGCTATTAATGTGTCTCCCCATCACCCTCATAACCACCAACAGCCCTTGATGTAATTAGGGGTCTTAAAATATTCACCCTAAAAAACGCTACACACATAAACCCCCAAAATAATAAAAAAAATTTTTTCAAAATTTCCCCCACCCAGAAGATTATTTACACTGTCGGAGTTTAATTTCTATACACCCACATCCCAGGAAAGGGAAACAACTTTAAGACACAAAAATTAATAGACATGTGAAACACATGATGCTATTGCAGAGTTTTTAAACACTCCAAACCCCCCCCCCGGTGAAAAACTGACCATTTTTTCCCCTTGGCTATTAAAAAAGGTTTCAAAAACTCATTCACTTGAACTTATATAATGAAAAATGTGAAAAAAACTCTGTAAAAAAAAATAAGCAAAAACCCCCGGGCAAGATTTTTAAATTTTAAAATTTTACAATACCAAAACTTTCCAATAGTTAAAAAAAAAGGTATAAAAAATTTCATTATTATGACAATTTTACTTTTTTTTTCTTATAGGTAGAAAATGTAAAATTAAAGGTTAAAAAAAGCTTATATACTAACGTTTTTGTACACCCTTTAAACAAAAAATGAAGGAACCCTTTAAGAAAATTATAATCATCGGTGTTCAAAATTAACCCCAAAGACTTTACATTGAATCCCAAACATTGAATATACCTCAACATCCTTCCCACAAAAATTCCACACACACTCACACAATTCCACAACACACTCACACAATGACCTCTGAAACCCCCCCCCCCCCCCCCCTTGGGAAGGCCAGCCCGTTCTTTCCCCCCGGACAGCTTATAAAGCCCAAAAAATTCCCTCAAAAAAAAGCCCCCCGTAGCCCCCGAAAAAATCCCTCCCCCCCTTTCAAATAAAAATTTCCCCTGTTGCGCATTTGTTCTAAAAAAAGGATGCGCTAGGGGCCATCCAACGTTCCCCCCGCCCCTTTGCTTCATTCCCCTTGATATATACAAAAAAATCAACCATTAAGAAAACCCACGGGCCCTTTGAACCTTTCCCCCACCCCCACCTAAAATCTAAACTTAAAGCTCTCAAAACCGAAAAACCCTTTCCCCCCCACATCCCGGGATTCTTTCCCAAACCCTTTCCCCGCACAATCCCTAGGCTTTCAAAAAAAATAAACTACTTTAAAAAGCTGATTCATCTCCCCCCACAAACCTGCACACCCCACCCTCCCTTTTTCGCCTATTTCGTAAAACAACCCCAGACGGAAATTATTCCTTTGAAAAAACCTATACTTTACCTCCCTCACGCGGGGCCGGATCCCGAAACCCCTTTTAACCCGGCCCCCCCAAATGTCTTCCCATGCGTCCTTGGGGTTTACACCCCCTTCCGTTGCCACTCCCAAACCCTGGGCCATATTTCCTCTCCTGGACCCTACCCGCATGTTTCTCGGCTCTCTAAACCATCATCAATAGACGCAAAAACTCCTCCCCAAATCTCAAATTTGTCCCTTCCCCTCTCCAAAGATCCCCTTGCAGAAATCCCCAAACCCTCCATTTTCCCTTTCCCCCCCCCCCCCGACCCCTTTAGCAACCCATTTTTTCAAATATACACATTTAAAAAACCTTTTTTTTCCCAAAATGAATTAACCCCGGGCCCCCCCAAAGGCCCCCGGAATTTTTCCACCCCCTTTTTAAACCCAAATCGCATCCTAAACCCCCAGATAAACGGAAAAACTCTGCTAACAAATTTCTCCGGACACCCCCTCCCACCAAGGGTACAAAGCTGCCACATCCCCATTTTTACTGTAAAAAAGCACATTGCCCACAATGACCCTTGGTTTTGCTTTAAATGGGGTGGGCCCTCAATCCTGCAATTTTCCCTTTTCCCTATCTCCCACCCCCTTTTGGGAATTTAATTCCCCCTCGCCATCTGAGCATTCCCCCATATACACAATTTCCAAAAAATTTTCACCGGCCCCACGACATTTCCCCTCACCCCCCCCCCCCCCGCCCCCCTGCCCTTTCCCATTCCCCCAAATTTATCAAGTTTTGATTTATGAAAACATTCCCCTGAAATTACCTTTTTCCATCCCAAAAACACCCTATAACTCCCCTCCCAGACCCCCCAAATCCCCCCCTCCCACTCATTTGGACGTTTGGTCATCAACGAAAACCTATAAATTCTGGACTCCCCCCTCGTTTTTGTCCCCCCTTTCCCCCCTCCGTATGCATTTTTCCCACTGCTCTAAAAAAAGGGGGTTTCTGTAAACTTGAAAAATAAAATTTGGGGCCAACGGGCAACCTTGCCCCCAACCCCGCCCCTTTTTTCCATGCAACCCCCCCCCTCCCAAATTTACTGTACAACCTTTCCCGCCCCCCGATATAAAGTACTTGCCCAAATTTTAACAATTTCCCCCCCCAAACCTTTTTGCCCCCCCAAATTCCCCACAGAGCCTCCCATCCCCGCACTTTTCATTTTGCCGTTCTCCAACCCAAAACGCCAAAAACCCCCCCGTTCCCCCTCGTGGCCCCCAAAAAAAACCTTTCTAAAAACCCCCTTTGCCCCTCATACATTGATTTTCCCCGGGTTTCCCATATTGCCCCCCTCACAAATTCCCTTTTCCCAATGACCTTTTTTATACTTTTTCCCAAAAATTTTTTGAAAAAAAGTTTGTAGTCGGGGCCCCAAAATGAGTGATTTAATCCGGTAATTTTTTCCACGTGCACTGCTTTCACCCTTTGGAACCAAAACTACAATCCCGCCCGCCTGCAAAGGCCCCAAACGGCCCCCCTACTTTTATGTATTAAATTTTGCCCCAAAAAAATTTAAATTTTTTTTTTTTTAATACCCCCCCCCCAATGCTTTTGGGAAAACCCCGGGCAGGGGCCCCCACCCCTTTTCCCCGGTCCCTTCCCCCTTGCTCAAACCCCTTTAAAGCCGTCCTCACACCCCGTCCTCCACAATGGGGCCCCTGTAATTCCCCTGTCGCCCCTGTCCAGCCCCACTCCCGCACCCCACCCCCTGCCCTCTTTAAAACCCCCCCCTCTCACACCCACACTCCTCATATGGGGCAAAACCAAAGAATCAAAAATCCCTCCCCCCCCTCCTTGTCCCCAAGCCCTTGTCCCCCCTTTTCCCCTCATGCCTCAAGAACTCTCAAACCCCCCTTTTTCCATTCCCAAACGCCCGGCGCCCCTGCCCCGCAGGACCACGCCGAGGGTTATACCCCACATACCTCCCCCAACCCCCCTAAAACCCTTCCCCGCAAAAACCCTCTATTTTGCACTTCCATTGGGGCTTTCCCTTTTCACTCCTTGATGCCCACCCACAGGGGCTCCCATCCCCCCCCTTTCCTCTCCATTTTACTCCCTTAACTGCCCCTAAGATACCAATAACCCCAAAAGCCAATTGATTCTCGTGCCCCCCCCTGTCGGACATAAACTCTGAATCCCCGTCTTCGCCGTCCATCCCACCTCTCAAACATCCCCATTGACTTCCACCCCTTTCCCATAACCCTTTTTTCCACCTTTGGGAAAATGGGACCCTCCCCCCCAACATCTTGAAGAAACCCAAACCCTTTAAATTTTCCCAAATAACCTTTTACCTTTGGGGGCCGACCCTAAATTCCCAAAAACCACCAAAACCCTCTTGACCCGAAAAAAAGACACCCAAAACCCTTAAAACCCCGCACCACAGCCTTTTTCCTTGTCAGGGTATATCTGCCCCACCCAAAGCCCCCATCCCCCTGCCTCACAAAGGTGTGTTTCCCCCACCTCCCACGCCCCCCCCCCTTCTACATCCCCCAAACCCCCAAACCCCTTTTTAACAGGCCCCCTCAGACCCAGAACAAATCCTTTTCCCCTAGTTTCCACACCCTTGCGGTTTTAAAAGAAAACCCCCAGTCCCCTCCCACCACAAGCTAATGCGGGGAAGCGCCCTTTAAAGTGTTTACACCAACACTTCACGTACAAACTCTTTCTTCACTCGACGCCCCCCTCCTCCGGGGACCATAAACACACACAAAAAGACATCTTAACTCTTCCCCAGTCCCTTTCCCCTCTTATAACCCCCCCTCACCCCCCTCCTCACAAAGATGTACAGTAAACGGGCTAGCCTCCCTCCCCCCAAAATAAGCCCCCACCTTTCCTTTCCCAAACCCCGGTTGAGTGGGGGCCCCCTTACCCCGTATACCCCCCAAACATAACTTTCAACCCGGCCTTTTGGTTTGCTCTTCCAAAAAACCTACATCCACCATTTCCCCAATTACATCTCATGAAACCATCACACTTCCTAGAATTTTTCAAACCCTTAACATTTTTAGAGAGACTCTTGAATTTGTCAATGGAGGTTTTCCTTTACTTTTTGGGACCACCTTTATTCCCCCCCCCCTTTATAAAGCCCTTGAACTTCAATCCCCCATTCGTGATCTGCTTTTACAGCCCCTTTCCCCCCCGGCCCCCCAGGTCCAAAACTCAAAACCCACTTTAGCCCAAACCCCTTTTTTCCCCCAACGCTGTGCCCGGGGTGAAACAATCCACAAGTCCAGTCCGAGGGCACGCCGTTCCCCCTTCCGCGGGCACAATCCTTTATTCCCCCCTCCCCCCTTGGGAAACCTCCCCGTGCACTTCCGCCCCCACTTTTGCCCAATTTGGGAAAACCCCGCCTCAACCTTTGGGGCTCTGAATGCCCCCCCCCCCCTCTTTACCACCTTGGGAAACCCCCGCAGCAAACCAAGGGACCCCCAAGCCCCCCAAAGGGGGACCCCTCCCCGGGGGGCCCTAAAAAGGTCGGGAGGGGCTGAATCAATGGGGAGCCCCCCGGGGTCCACCTTTTTCCTTTTAAGTGCCCCGGGGTTTTTTTTTGGTCCGGTTTTTTGCCCCTATTCTTTTGCTCCTTCCTTTTGGGAAAGGCCACTTTTCCCTTTTTTTCAAGGCCTCCCGACCCCCCAAAACTCCAAGCCTATATGGAAAAAAACCGCCCTAGGTCCTTTCCCAAGGGGTCCAAAGTTTCCCAAAGGTTTTCCCCTGGGTTGGGGCCTCCTTAAACCCGGTTTTTATCCTTCGGGGCCCGTGGTACCCTGTTGTTTTTAACACCCCTGCCGGGGCAATGGTGATATTTTTTTGCCAAAACATAATTTGCAGGTTAAAAATTTTTGGGCCCCCGCCCTAAGGAAAATTTTGGGATTGAAGTTTAGGTATTGTAAGGGGGGTTTTTGGAATTTTCCCCAAATTTTTTAATTTTTAAGGGGAAAAACTTCTTCCGGGCCAATCCCAAAAATATATCCTTCCTTCCCTTTCCCCCAAAAGGTCGCCCATTTTTGAAACAGGTTTCCCAAACCTTCTTCCGAAAAAACCCTGCACTTAGGTTTACCCCATTAAGGGCCCCCAAAGGGTTTCAATTTTTTTTTTTCTTCATCCCCTATAATGGCGGGAAAACCTCATGTAGCCTTACCGTCACAGCAGGATTTTTACTGGTAAAAAAAGGGTCTTGGGAAACCCGGGGGGGGGCAAAGTTTCCCCATATACACTTGGGATTTGGGAAAATTTTACCCAAAAAATTTTATATGGGGGCCCCTTCAAGGCTACACCCCTACGCTCTTTTTGTTGGCCCAAAGCCGTATGGGTCCCTGATGGGGTTGGGAGGTAATAAAAATTTTACGAAAAAGGCTTTCCCGCCCCCACCACCACTTCAATTTCCGACATGTTTAACCCCTTCTTCTTGCCGGGTGCCCATTTTTTTAGAAAACCCAAGGGTTTTTCCCCCGGCCGCAGCAGAGGGCAGGGGGTCAGCTCACGGCCGCTTGTCCCAAAAAGGGTTTAGCGAAAGAAGACCCCCCAAATCTAAGGGCCCGGCCGGGGGAAAGAAAAGGGGTTTAAAAAAATCTACACGACAGGGAAAAAAAGAGGATTTCTTGATGCCGAATTTTTTGTTTGTTTCCAGAGCGTTGGCAAATCCCTTTGGTGTTTAGGTTTAAAAAAGGGGAGGGGAAAGGGGTTCAAAGAGAAGGACCCCCTAGCCAAATTTCTAATCTTTCAAAGGGCCCTGGGAAATGAAATAACTTGGAGGCTCTTGGGGGAAAAGGCGGCTGTAGTGAAAAAAAACAAATTTCAGCAGCTTTGATATCTTTATTGATGAGGGATTTCTCTAATTAATTTCTTTTTCCCCCTCCAACTCAGTGAATAAATATTTTGGGGACGGGGAAAAATAACAGTGTTTTTAAAGGCCCACAACCGAGCAAAATTTAAAAAACGAAACTGTTTTTTTTAGACAAAATAAGTTACAAAAAAATTTTTGTAGAGTTTTACAGATCTCATAATTTAAAAAGTCCCCAGTAAAAAGCTTTTCCCCTCCCAAAATTTTTTTAAAATTTTTTTTCAGGAGCAGTAAAAATTTCTCAATTTCCCAAAATTTTTTTCCCCGATATTGATCCCTTTTGTATATTAAACTTATTTGCTTCATCCATTTTTGCCAAAGACATCACTTTTTTACCAAATTAAATTTGGGGAAAATTGGGGATTTAAAAAAAAATTTAAAGGGGCACTTGACAAATTTTTAACAATTTGTTAACACGAAAAAATTTAAAAGTTATTAAAAGCCTTTTTGAATTCTGACTACAAAATTTTTTTTTCCCGCTGAAATTTAAAAACAGTGTGCTTAAAATTTTGTTAAAAATTTAAACTGATGAAAAGTCAATAAAAAAATTTTTTTCCTTTAAAACAATTTTCATTTTGGAAGGGCCAAGGTTCCCCGGGGGCCAAAGTTGGCAATGAAAAAGTCTTTTCCCCCTTATGTGGGTTTTTCTCCAGTTTAAATTTTTATTGTTTTTATATTTTATTTATTCTGTATTCTGTAAACTTCCTCTCTCCCCTTCTCTCTCTCTTCCCCTCTCCTCTTTCCTCTCCTCTCTCCATCCCCTCTCTTCTTTTCTCCTTTTCTCTCTCTCTCTCTCCCCTCTCTCTCCTTTTCTATCTTTTTCTCTCCCCTCTCTACACACCACACACACACACAAACAAAACACCCCAACACATTTCCACCCACACACACCAAACACACACAAACTGTACCCTTCCCAGGGCGTGGGGGGGGGTTATTGGGTTCCCCGTTGAAAGGCTCTTAATCCCGGAATTTGGGAGTTTTCCCCCATTGTCCTTAGATCGAAGTTGATGGCCCTCTATCCCTCCCCTACGTTGTCTTCCCTTTTTTTTTTAAAATTATTTAACCCCCAAAGGGGGAAAAGCTCCAAAAAAGCAGGGGTTTAGCTTTCCTTTGAATTGGAAAGTGTCCCCATTTGGGTCCAAGAAGGGAAAAAAAAACTTCAGTTTCCCCCGGGAGCATCAACATTTCTTCCTTTAGGTCTTCCCTCTCTTGATTTTTCTACATAAACGCTACATAAACAGGTTCGCAACCAATTACATAAACCATCTACCCAAAACCCCTTTTCCCCCCTTTAGAAACCTTTCCCCTGTCACGTGGGGTTTTTAAAAAAAAATCGAAAAACACTTCCCAGAACCCAAAACACTGTTTTTAAATATATGTTTATGTATTTTTCTTCATCAGTTTTGTGGGAAAAAGTGTTTGGCTATAACTCAGAGGAAAAGGGAACTTGGGCAAAAATCGATAGGAAGATTTTTTTTAAAACAAAAATTTCCCCAACTTTGGGTTTAACAGGGAAACTTTAGGGAAAAAGCAAATGACCACCTTTTTTTGGGGAAAAAACCCCCTTTAAAGGGCTTTCTCGGAAAAAGGGGCAGGTCACTTGCGAGGTTATGGAAACTGCGAACTGTAAAGGGGAAAGGGGCAAAGGGGGGGTACATTCCGATGGTTTTAGATGAGGGCGGGTATTTTCAGGGGGAGGTGCAGGCGTTGTTAAAATACCGAGGTGTAGGGCGAGGGGCAGGGGAGGGCAGGTGTTTTGGGAAAGGGGGGGCATGAAGCTAAGGGTACGAATTTATGCTATTTTAAAATGAATCATGGACAATGTGGGTAATAAGTTGGGAAAGAATTTTGCTCTTTTTTGCTGTTTAAACCCGTGTTCTGAGTTAGGTGGACCCCCTGATGCTTACAAAAATTTTGGGGTCTGGCCCTTTCTTCTTTTTAGTGGGTTTCTGTGTTCCTTTCCCCACTTTTTATGGGTGAGAATGAAAGTTGGGGAAGGAAATGCGGGATTTCCTAGTTTTTCCTTCCCCGCAGCCCTGATTTTTTGAACCCTTTAAGAACATAATAAAAAAGGAAAAATTGCAACGGTTTCTGGCCCTTTTCGAGGTAAGGGCCCAATTTCCCACCGGCTTAAAACCCAAGCCTTGACCCAGTAGGTCAGGGCATTCACTTTTAAGGGGAGGAACCGGGGATCCGACCCCGTAGCACAAGCTTTCAGGTCCAACTCGCACCCACCAACCAAACCCCCTCATGTATTTTTTTCCAACCTTTTTTTTAAAAAACAAACCCTTAGCTTCCTTTGGGGGAACTCGGGAGTTTGCCCAATCTTTCCAAAAACCGTTTTTCCCATATCCCCTTTAAAAGGAATTTTTTCCCGTTTTGACCCCTTTTTGGGGGGAGGCGGGCCATGTTTGAATTTTTAGCCGCTTTTGTCCCCTTTTTAATTCCGGGTTTTTTTTTTTTACCCATCTTTCACCCCAAAACTCGCCTTTTGAAAAAAAGGGAGTGTTTTGGGGGCCCCGTTTGGGGGGGCCCCTGGGGTTTTCTGTTTCATGGGGTTCCCTTTGGGTTTTTTTGGGGGGGGGTACGGGGTTTCCCCCCTTGCTGGGTGGCCAAACTTTGGGGCTAAATTTCCCCCAAAAAAAAGGGGTTCTTTTTTAAAGTTCCCTTTTGGGGTTGTTTTGTTTTTTCATTGCCGGGAGGGAACGGGGGGCCCCCTTTAAACCCCTTGGTTTCCGGGGGGGCAATTTTTGGGGAAGGGGGGTTGGGGGGGGGTTTTTTGTTCCCTTTTGAAATTTGGGTTTTGGGGGTTTTGCAGGGGGAATTTAAAAGGGGGGGGGGGGGTCCCTTTGGGTTTTGGGGAGAAGGGGTTTTGAAATGGGTGGTAGGGGGTTGTTTGCGGTTGGACTTACTAATTTAGGGGGGTTTAAAGGGTGGGGGGGTTTAAAAGGCCCCGGGGGGCGGGGGGTTTTGGGGGGTTTGGGGGGGGGGATGGGGGGGGGGCCCGGGGGGGGGGGGGGGGTTTTTTTAGGGGGGGTGGGGAAAAATTTGGGGCCCTTTGGGGAAAGGGGGGGTTTGTAAGGGGGGTTGGGGGGGGGGGGGGGGTTCCGGGGGGGGTTTTTTTCTTTGGGGGGAAATTTTTTTGGGGGGAATTTCAACCGGGGTTTGGGGGGGTTTTTCTTTTAAAGGGGCGGGCAAAAGGGGGGGGACCGGGTTAGGAAAAAGCCCCCGTTGGGGTTTTAAAAAAAAAATTTTGGGTTTTTAATTTTGGGGGGGGGGGGTTTTGTTGGGGGGGGGCAAAAAAGGGGGGGGGGGGTTTTTAAAAAAATTTTTTCATGGGGTTGGGGGGGGGGGTTTTGCTTTTGGGGGGGGTGGGGTTTTGTGGGCGGGAAAAAACCCCCCCCAAATTTAAGTTATGGGTCGAATTAAAAAAAGGGGGGGGGGGGTCTGGGGGTTTGGGGGGGGGTTTTTTTTGGGGGGCCTTGGGGTCTGTCCCCTTTTTTGGTTTTTTTGAAATTTTTAAAAATTTAACCCCCGAGGAGAAATTTTATTTTTCTTTTTTTTTTTAAATTAAAAATTTTTTTTGGTTTTTTTGGGTTTTTTTTTTTTTAAATTTTTTTTTTTTTTTTTTTTTTAAAAAAAATTTTTTTAAATTTTTTTGGTTAATTAAATTTTAAAAATTTTTTAATTTTAAAAAAATTTTTTTTTATTTTTGTAAAATTTTTAAAATTTTTTTTTTCTTTTTTTTTTTTTGTTGGTTTGTGGTTTTTTTGTTCGGGTTTTTTTTTTTTTTGCCCATTTTTTTTAAAGTGTTTTTTTTTTTTTTTTTTTTTTTTTTCAACCAGTTCCCGGCTTTTTTTAATGAAACCTTCCAACCCTTTTCCCTCTTTTTTTAAATTAGGGTAAATTAAACCCTTTGCCCATTTTTCCCCCCTTGTTTTTCCCGGGGGCCCATGCCATTTACCAGGTTTTATAAATTTTTTTTGAAAAGATTTTTGCTTTAAAAAAGGGAAAGCCCCAAAGTTCCCCCCCTTTTACATAAAACCCCTTTATAACCCCTTTGGGAAAAAATTTTTTTGTTCCAATTTTTAGGGTTGGAATTTGGTTTAATTTTTAAAATTTTTTCAAAAATTTTTCTTTTAGACCATGGGCATTAAAGGGTTTAAAAAAAACTTTTAAAAAGGGGGGAAAAAGGTTTTTGGTTTTCGTCCCCTTGTTTTTTTTTTTACCAATTTAAATTTTAAAAAATTTTTCCCAAAAGGGAAAAAAAATTTTGGCTTTTTAAAAATTTCTAACCTTGGGGGTTTTTTAAAAAACAGGGGGAGGGGGAAAGTTAATTTTTTTTGAAAAAATTCGCAAATGGGGGTTCCACCCGTTTTGAATTCCAAAGGGCAAAATTAAAACAAAACGGTTTTGGGAAATTTTACAAACCTTTTTAAGTTTTTTGGCCCCCCTTCCCCCCCCCTGGGTTCCCCCCAAAAATTTTTTTTTTAATTTCTTTTTTTTAAAATACCTAAAAAAACCCTTTTTTGGGTATTAGTTCCTTATTCGAATTTTTCCCTTTTTTTCTAAAAAATTTTTAAAAAATTATAATTTCCCCCTTTTTCTTTCTTAAATTTTTATTTTTTTTTAAAATTTCCTTTTTTTCTTTAAAATTTGAAAATATTTTATTTTCCCCTTTACTTCCCTTTCATATAAATTGAAAATCAAATATGCCAAACCCCCTTTTTTTAGGGAACCCCTTTAAATGTTTATATCTTAATTTTTTGTTTTTTTTTCCCTTGGGGAAGGAAATTTTATTTTTTTTTGTTTAAAATTTAATTTCCCTACCCCGGGAAAAAAAAAGGGTTTGTCCCGGGCCAAAAGGGCCTTTAAAGCCCAACTATTTCTTCTGAAAAATTTTTTTCTTCAAAAATTTTGGTTAACCTTAACCCCCTTTTTCAACCTTTTTAATATTTTTTTCCATTCCGCCAATTTGGGCCCCGCCGAGGTTTTTTAAATTTTTCTTTTTTTTAAACCCAAAGGGGGGAAATCCGCCTAAAAGTTTTGGAAATAAAAACCCGGGACCCAAAGGCCCAAACCTTGAAAATTTTGGTTTTTTGCAGTTTTCCTGGGTAATTCATGATATATTGAAACTAAGTGATTTTTTTTAAACCCCTTTCCCCTAGCTCATACTAACCAAGTTTTTAACAAGGGGGATTTTTTTGTTGGCAAGGGAAACCCAATCAAGCAGGTTTTTTTCCCCTTTTGTTGGTTTTTGCCACAAAATGTTTAAGAAGCAGGTCTTGAATTTAAAACAAAGAAAATCACTAGGGCTCAAGATTTTTAAGATTTTTGGGAAAAATTTAAAACTTGGGGGCTACCCCCTGAAAAGCATTCTTTCTTTCCCATAAAATATTCATCACTGTAAAATTTTGGGAAATTTTGGAGGAAAAACCCCATGAAAACCCCCCCCCTGTCCTTGGTGGGGCAAATATCCCTGGATGGAAAAAAGCTGGGGGGAAAAGATGTAGCTGAATTTCGTTTGTTATTTCCCTTACATCTGAACGCACTGTTGGGGGTGAAGTAATAGAAAAAAGGGAAGTAACATTTTTATTCCCCGATTTAAAAAATTTTTGGTTTTTCCCGAATGAACGAAAATTGACTTTTTTTTTTTTTTTTTTTTTTTTTGGGCTAAACAGTTCTCTTTCTTTGTCGGGTCATTTAATCAGAAGGGTTTTTATCCACTTTTGGTTTAGATTACCTTTGCCCCGGGGGAATTTTGTGATTCAAGATGGAACAAAATTCAAAAAATTTTTTCCGTATATAAACCCTAAAACAATACCGACAATTTATGGAGATATACTTGGGGGATTGGGGCAGTTTAAAATTTTTTTTTTTTCTCTAGGGAAAAATTGTACTTTTAACGTTTTTTTTTTATTTTTAAAATTTAGGCAAGTGTTTTAAAAAGTTCCCGCGCCGGCCCGACCTTGTGAAACTTGCTGGGTAGGGGAGAGGCAGGAGGGGAAAACCCCCGATTGACTACTTTGGTTTAAAGATAATCAAAGGGCACGCGGGCAAATGAGGGGGGCGGAACCCCCGTCCGGGAGGGGAAGTTGTTGATCCCAGGTGGAGGGGAAAGCCCAAATGAGAGCGGGTAAAGGTGGGGGGAGGCGAACTACTAAACCCATGGGCCCCTAGGTCAGTTCCATGTGGGGCTAGCGAAAATAAAACTAGCAGGGCAGACAAAAAAAGGCTGTTCCCGCACATGATCGTTTATTTTTTCCCTTATTTTTTTCAGTCATTTCACTTTTTTCCCTTTACCCTTGCTTTAGAAAAGGGTTTAATTTTTTATTCACCGGGCTTCAGTTTATGTTTACTTTTTCCCTTTACCGTTACTTCAGTAAAGTTCAACTTTTCCTTCATCGTTGCTTCAGTCATGTTTTACTTTGGATTTATGCACTTCAGCTTAGAAAACTTTTTTGTTTTTAAGAAGGATTTTTTAAAGACTAAAAAAATTTAAAATTTTCCCCAAAAAAATTTTTTTTTGTTTTTTGGGCATCTGCTCATTTTTAAAAAACTACACAACAAACCCAACATGAGAAAAAGAGTACACAAAAATATCCAAACATGAGCACATGAGTACACAAAAATATCCAAACATTAGCACATAGTACAAAACAAAATCCAAAAAAAGAGCACATGAGTACACAAACATACCCAAAATTAGCACAAAGAGTACAAAAACATATCCAAACCCTGAACACATGAGTAAACCCAAAAATATCCAAACATGAGCACATTTGTACACAACAAAAACCAAACATGAGCACATGGAAAACAACATATTCAAACATGACACATTAGTACACAACATATTCCCAAAAATGAGCAATGAGTACACAACATATTCAAAATGAGCACATGAGTACCAAACATATCCAAACATGAGCACATTAGTACACAACATATTCAAACATGAGCATTATACACTATCAACATGAGCCATGGTACACAACATATTCAAACATGAGTACACAACATATCCAAACATGAGCACATGATTACACAACATATCAAACATGAGCACATTAGTACACATATCCAAAACATGAGCACATGAGTACAACATATTCAACTGAGTACAATATATCCAAACATGAGCACATGATTAACAACATATTCAAACATGAGCACATAGTACACAACATATTCAAACATGGCACATGAGACACTACATCAACATGAGTACCACAAAATCACATGAGCACATTGATTACACAACATATTCAAACATGAGCACATTAGTACACAAACAAATCCAAACATGAGCACATGAGTACACAACATATCCAAACATGAGTACACAACATATCGAACATGAGTACTCAACATATCCAAATATGAGCACATGAGTACACAACATATCCAAACATGAGCGCACAGAGTGCACAACATATCCAAACTTGGCACGTGAGTGACAGAAATCCGACAGAACATGAGTACACAACATTCAAACATGAGTACAAACATACAAACATGAGTACTAACTGCAAATATGAGCACATGAGTACACAACATATCCAACATGAGCAATGAGTAACACTATCCAACATGTGTACACACATATCCAAACATGAGTTCTAACATATCTAATATGAGCACATGAGTAACAAACATATCAACATGAGCGCAAGAGTGCGCAACATATTCACTGGCACATGAGTACACAACATATCCAAACATGAGTACACAACATATCCAAATATGAGTACTCAACATATCCAAATATGAGCACATGAGTACACAACACATCCAAACATGAGCACATGAGTACACAACATATCCAACACGAGCGCAAGAGTGCACAAACAAATCCAGACTTGAGCGCGATTAAAGTAGTAAATAAAATGTTCGAATTTGTTAAATATCGCCGACAAATTGCTAATAAGAGAGTTATGCGCTGTTGGCGTTTACTAAAAAAAAAAAAACGTTTCGACCACAGGGACTTTATCAATTATGGACAAATTTAAATTCCCCGG